>JADBJO010005340.1:25000-60000 GCA_016801955.1 Conus betulinus | reverse complement strand
GTGTGTGAAACACGTAAACGATTCGTCCGAAAAAAAAAAGGATGGATTGAACGGATAAACAAATTCCATGATCTACGTTTCACAACCATGGAGATAAACAATACAAACCCAGATTACAGATAGAGCCAAGTGCAGACAGCCCCACACCACGACCATCACTATCGCCATCACCACTGCCCCTCAAAGCAACAGACAAACAAAATAAAGTGAAATAAAATAGAATGAAATAAAATAACAAAGTTGAAGAGGAAACAAAAGCGACATATCATTTGCACAGGCTAAAAGAGGCTGAATGAATTCAAACCTTATCATAAACCTTCGATGCCATCGTAATGTTCTCCTGAAGGCCTATCATTTGAATGATCAGTCCAACCAATTTCTCCCCCCTTTCCCTCTGGGATGTTTTACAAGACGAGCTTACACAACAAGTCCCCCCTCCCCAGAGAGTAGCGACCAAAGACCCAGTTTAGCCGGGCCACAACAGCCAGCCAAGCAAGGGCCAGATGCAACAACAGCTCCTAATTGGCTCGTGTCACCCCCGATCAGTCTGACATCTTCAACAAGCCCTGCAGAGAGCCAACACGTCCCCCTCCCCCCTCCCCGCCCCCAACAAACACCACACCGAACAAGACCGGGGCTGTGCCTTTTACCCTTCCCATTCCCATAATCCACCACTCCTTCCTTTTCCCACCAGCCCCCTCTCCTGGTGGATGACACTTTCCGGAGGACAGGTCGCCCAGTCCACCAGCCCTCCGTGCCTCGTGGCACACCGGGTCAACGATCCTCGTTTCACCAGATTAATCCTTGCAAGATGTGGTCAAGACGTTCCCCACCTTGACGCCTTTTCAACTCCCCCCCCCCCCTCCCTCCTGCCCTTCCCCCTCCCCAAACTTGCTCACAGCCAAAGCCTGTGGGCGTTAATCCTGTTGAGAAATTGGGTGAGACGGAGAAAGGGGGTGGAAGGAGAAGAGGGGGGCGGGGAACTGCCAGAACAGCGGAGGGAGAAAGCCGGTTAAACAGCGGTTTAGAAAAGTATGAGCGGTTCTGGATGAGACTCGATGGGTTTAGGAAGGACCATCAATGACCCGCTAAGCTGGGCGGATTTAACCTATGATTATCTCTGCGTGGCTTTTCACGGACGAGCAGAAAGAAAGCGGTAGTGGAGCGTGATTCGAAATGACATGAGCAATGAAGACACGGGCGTGACAGATCAGGGGACGTCACCGGCGGTGGCTTCAGACATGCAGTGCGAGGGAAGTGGTGTGGAAAACGCTCGGCCCGGCGTGTCTGTTGTATAGTAGTAGTAGTAGTAGTAGTTTGTTGCTGTTGTTGTTGTCGTGACATGCGGCACAGCCAACGATAGTCGACCGGCGCCGGAAAGACCACTTTCACGCATCAAGTTAAAACTTGAAAAAACTGGAGAAATGTAGGTTAGGTATAACTGTCACAACTACTTCAATAAGACGTTTGCCTCGGTGTGTGTGTGTGTGTGTGTGTGTGTGTGTGTGTGTGTGTGTGTGTGACTCGCATCCGTATTTGAAATATGCGGCAAAATTCAGTTTGTTGCTAACATTACTCTCATAACTCCATATCGTATAAATCCATCAGACCTCAACGCTTTTCAAGTTCTTTGGTTAAATCACACACGCTCACCCAAAGCTTTTTAAACCGCTCCAAAGGAAGCAGGAAAGTTTTTTTTTTCAAACAAATACTGTTTCGCTGTTGTTGTTGTTATTCTTAATGCAATCTCAGTGTGTACCCAGTCGATGCTGTTCTCACGAATTCAGCACGCAGTACTGGTATTGTTCCGAAGAGACAGCAACACAGAGAAACCGTTCGCGCACTTAATAAATAGATATACTTTGTCCTGATCTGTCTGTCTGTCTGTCTATCTGTGTCTCTCACACACACACACACACACACACACACACACACACACATACACACACACACACACACACACACACACACACACACACACACACGCACGCACGCACGCACGCACGCACGCACAGAGAGAGAGGGGTAGGCAGACAGACAGACAGAGAGGGAAGGGGGAAGAGAGAGAGAGGGAGGGAGGGAGGAGAGGGGGGGGGGGGGGGGGGGGACACAGATAAACACAGACGCAGAGAGAGACACAGAGACAGAGAGAGACAGACAGATAGATAAACAGAGGCGCGCAGAGAGAGAAACTGAGACACACACACAGAGAGAGAGAGAGAGAGAGAGAGAGAGAGAGAGAGAGAGAGAGAGAGAGAGAGTTCTGTTTCCATTAGATCACCTATTTTGATACGGGAACATATCTGGCTCCCTACCACCATACACATACATTACTAATACCACTCTCCACCCCTCCCCCCTTCCCCTCCCCCCTCTCCGACCTAATTCCCAGACAAAACCTGCCACTATATCAAACTAGAATTCCATTCTCTCGTCACCACTGCCTGGGACTCGCGCCTTCTGACTCGAGTCCCGAATACCACCGTCTCTTAGATGGCCTCACGCGCCTTTCTCCGGGAAGGGACTGTTAACACCTTAGCTGGGCAAATCCTCTGGCCACAGAAGTAGATCGAACCGGCAGGGGTTAAGGTTAAGTGGCCAAACAAACGTCGCCGTTAGAAGGCAGGGATGATGAGAGAGAGAGAGAGAGAGAGAGAGAGAGAGAGAGAGAGAGACGCCGAATGTCCGCATTGTAGCGCAATGTAGAGAGAGAGAGAGAGAGGAGAGAGAGAGAGAGAGACAGAGAGAGAGAGAGAGAGAGAGAGAGACAGACAGACAGAGAGGGAGACAGACAGACACAGACAGAGAGAGAGAGAGAGAGAGACAGAGAGAGAGAGACAGAGAGTGAGAGAGTGACAGAGAGAGAGACGCCGACTGTCCGCATTACAGCGCAATGTAAAGAGAGAGAGAGAGAGAGAGAGAGAGAGAGAGAGAGAGAGAGAGAGAGAGAGAGAGACAGACAGACAGACAGACAGAGACAGACAGACAGACAGAGACAGAGACAGAGAGAGAGAGAGAGAGAGAGAGCGAAAGACATAACATTGCTTATCCCAGCCGACCATATCAGGGCCGTTACCGCGTTGAAGCTTGCGTCAGTAGCTCAGAGTCTGGAAACGCTGAGTGAGCAGACTTGTGACCACAAAGGCGTCTGTTCGCGAGAGGTTTCTCTGGAACCAAACCCGCCGTAAAACTCTTCAGGAATCCCGGCCCGGGGCCGCCATTGACAGCGTCATGCTGTGGTGTGTGTGGCCACCCTAAGGCCATCAGACGGCCAGCCACCAATGACAGTGTCATGCTGTGGTGTGTGGCCATCCTCAGTGGCCATCAGACGGCCAGCCACCAATGACAGTGTCATGCTGTGGTGTGGTGTGTGGCCACCCTAAGGCCATCAGACGGCCAGCACCAATGACAGTGTCATGCTGTGGTGTGTGGCCATCCTAAGGCCATCAGACGGCCAGCCGCCAATGACAGTGTGGTGTCGGTGGTGTCGGCTCGTTCAACATTTCACGTCAACACACACATCTCGGATGATGGGCTACACACGGAAGAACTGGATGGTGGGCTACACATGGACGAATTGGATGATGGGCTACATACGGACGAATTGGACGATGGGCTACACACGGACGAATTGGATGATGGGCTACATACGGACGAATTGGATGATGGGCTACATACGGACGAATTGGATGATGGGCTACATACGGACGAATTGGACGATGGGCTACACATGGACGAATTGGATGATGGGCTACACACGGACGAATTGGATGATGGGCTACACATGGACGAATTGGATGATGGGCTACATACGGACGAATTGGATGATGGGCTACATACGGACGAATTGGACGATGGGCTACACATGGACGAATTGGACGATGGGCTACACACGGACGAATTGGATGATGGGCTACATACGGACGAATTGGATGATGGGCTACACATGGACGAATTGGATGATGGGCTACATACGGACGAATTGGACGATGGGCTACACACGGACGAATTGGATGATGGGCTACATACGGACGAATTGGACGATGGGCTACACACGGAAGAATTGGTTGATGGGCTACACATGGAAGAATTGGATGATGGGCTACACACGGAAGAATTGGTTGATGGGCTACACATGGAAGAATTGGATGATGGGCTACACATGGAAGAATTGCTAAAATTGGGAAAATCCTGAGGAAGGGTCAAATCAAGCGCTGTTTGTGATCATCGCCATTTGATCAAATCAATAGTGATGTTTGCCATTTGATCAAATCAATAGTGATGTTCGCCAGTTGATCAAATCAATTACAGCTGCGGAGAACGTCGCACAGTCGTGCATATCTGTGTATGTGTCTGTGATTGCGTGTGATGGTTTGTGTGTGTGTGTGTGTGTGTGTGTGTGTGTGAGAGAGAGAGAGAGAGAGAGAGAGAGAGAGAGAGAGAGAGAGAGAGAGAGCGCACGCGCGATTGCGTATCAAGTCTGAGCCCCTGGCAGATGGTCTGTCCGCCCAGTGGGGTGACGTCAGCAGAGGGGAGACAGGCAGGCGGCGGCCAACACGACGGCCCGGGCCCTGCCCTCCCCGTGTCCATGCAGTCAGCTGCTGGTGGATGGTGGCGGTGATGGACGGACATGGCACACACCGCCTGCTTCTGGCCCCTACACCTGTGTGGGGGGCGACTGTCGCTAGCCTGGCCTGATGGATGTCGCACATCCCTCTTCTCTGTCCGGCCCGCCCGGAACCTGTCGGCGGCGGCTCTTTGAGAGCATCGTGGGCGAGTCATAGGATGAAGGGAGGAAGGGGAAAGGTTGGTGGGGAGGAGAGAGAGAGAGAGAGAGAGAGAGAGAGAGAGAGAGAGCACGAGAAAGAGGGAAAGAGAGTGAGGGGGGGAGAGGGGTGTGGGGGGGGGGGGGGGGGGGTTTGGATCTCCTTGTCCCGCAGACATCTTAATGTGTGGCGGTTTCTGGCCAAGTTAGTTACAGGGTCAGGTGTTCACCATCCAGTGTCTACTTGATGGAGCTCAACACTGGTAACCGTCTGTGATATGCGCTGGTCAGGTCTCTTCACACTGATGGGTTCTGACAAAGCATGCCTGATCGAGATTTTCGCCCGAGGTCTGTATACTGGTAAGAATGGTGGTGGAGATGCTCAAATGCGACCACTCAGCCTTCTTTTAAAAAAAATATGAAGCGTACATAAAGATGTAAATGGACAATTAAGTAGGTTATATCCTCGATTTGACCTGAACTCTCATACTTGAAATTTGGGGACACAGAGAGAGAGAGAGAGAGAGAGAGAGAGAGTGCGTGCGTGTGTGCATGCATACGTGTGTGTGTGTGTGTGTGTGTGTGTGCATGTGTGTGTGTGTGTGTGTGTGTGTGCGCGCGTGTGCATGTGTGCGCATGTGTGTGCATGTTCGCACAATAAGTCACATGCAGAGTCTAAACGTCTCTCTCTCTCTCTCTCTCTCTCTCTCTCTCACACACACACACACACACACACACACACACACACACACACACAGAGGAAACCCTACCCACATCCCCATCCCCCTCCGCCCGGTATTAATCATGACTCCTCTGCCCCACTCTGGACCCCTTGTATCTCCGCCTGGGCCTCCCCTCACTGCTATCCATCAACAAGACGGTCAGCGGAGAGCCAGACTCATTGTGCCCCCCCCCCCCCCCCCCCCCCATCCTACTACCCCTCCCCTCCCACCACCAACACAGGCGGCGTGGTTCGGAGTACAGTCGGATGGGATCTTTGATGTCTCAACGACTACTCTTCCCACACCAGACAGATGGCGTTTGCCTGTGTCAAGGTTTGTGCAGCGCTGGGCTCATCTCTTGAATCGTCCGCAGAAAGTAGTACTTGGGCTCTACCTCACATGTGCATTTCCTAGATATGAGGTGAGGAGAACTGTGGCTTGCTGGGCGAGTGTCGGCGTTTCCCCAGCACATCCTCACGGCGAGCGGGGTCAGGTCAATGCGAGAGCTCGTTCTACTGTCTCGGGGCTCTCTCGCATGCGCGGGGAGTTGGCCGACAGTTGTAAAGTCCTGTAACTTATGCACGAATAGTAGTAACGTTCTCTGAGGCGCATAAAACGATCACAACGCTGATCCTTCGATAACAAGAACGGCTGTAAGAAGCATTACCTTGTTAATTCAAATCGTCTTGAGCTCATGTGTTTAGTCGTCCACAGGAAGTAGTGGCTGGCTCTACCACATGTTTCACACAGACATGAGGTGACCAGAATTCTGGCTTGCTGGGCGAGTGTCAACGTTTCCTAGCACATCCTTTGCCTCTCACATTCCTCACCAGAAGACGCTAGCCATCCGGCCAGTTCTCCAGTCTCTGAAACTCGTCTCAGGGGCGTCACTGATCTCTCTCTCTCTCTCTCTCTCTCTCTCTCTCTCTCTCTCTCTTAGCATATTCGGATTCTCTCTCTCTCTCTCTCTCTCTCTCTCTCTCTCTCTCTCTCTCTCAGCATCTCGGCATCTTCGGCACCTTTCTCTCCCTCTCCCCCTTCTTTCTTTCACTCTCTCCATAAATGTATTTGTTTTCAAACTGTCATCATCTCAGAGGCAGGAGCTGCCATCTCCTACATACAAGATCTTTGGCCCACTCATCCCCGTATTGGGCAGGAAGAAGAATTCAAAGGCTCTCTACCAATGACGATACCTTTTGTCTCCCACGTGAAATCACATTATTACGGTTTTAGTTTAAACAATATTTCATTTCAGCCCAGTCACCATATGAATGCAACAGAACAACAAGAAATTTTTTATATAATGCCCTTTCTTCATGGAATATACTCACAAGACACTACGGCCGAGGTCTGAAGACTGATGCAAAAGTTACAACAGCATAGCAAATAAGCATCAAATAAAGATAAAAGACAGAATGATCCGGAAAAAAGAAAGAAAGGGGGCAAAAGAAAGAAAGAAACACGATACAACTGTGGTGAAATACACGATACAACTGTGGTGAAATGGAAGTTGTCTGCCAAGGAGGGAGGGAAAGGAGGACACAGTTATGTGAGTCAATGTCATCGTATGGGAGGTAAGTCATAAATGACAGTTATGCGAGTCAATGTCATTGTATGGGATGTAAGTCATAAATGACACAGTTATGCGAGTCAATGCCATTGTATGGGAGGTCAGTCATAAATGACACAGTTATACGAGTCAATGCCATTGTATGGGAGGTCAGTCATAAATGACACAGTTATGTGAGTCAATGTCATCGTATGGGAGGTCAGTCATAAATGACACAGTTATGTGAGTCAATGTCATCGTATGGGAGGTCAGTCATAAAGGACACAGTTATGTGAGTCAGTGTCGTTGTATGGGAGGTACGTCATAAATGCAAAGTTATGCGAGTCAATAACTATTACTGTTTTGACACAGTTGGATTTTAAAGAACGTAAAAATGCAGAACGAACGTAAAAAAAAAAAAAAAAAAAGGGGGGGGGGGGGGGGGGGGGGGGTCCCTAGTCAAAGCAGTCGCTACAACGATCTCTCTCTCTCTCTCTCTCTCTCTCTCTCTCTCTCTCTCTCTTATTTTTTTTTCATTTTATTACTTTTTTGTTGCTTTTTTTTATGTTAACCGTTTTCGTTGGGAGAACAGCTACCTTATGTTAACGAAGCTAAGGTTTCGTGGGAACAGGTTTCACACACACACACACACACACACACACACACACACACACACAAAACACACATACACGCGCGCGCGCGCGCGCTCTCAGCACCATGTAGGCGCTCTTTGCCACACCACCCTCGCGCTCTCAGCACCATATAGCGCACTCTTTGCCACACCACCCTCGCTCTCAGCACCATATAGAGCACTCTTTGCCACACCACCCTCGCTCTCGGCACCATATAGCGCACTCTTTGCCACACCACCCTCGCTCTCGGCACCATATAGCGCACTCTTTGCCACACCACCCTCGCTCTCGGCACCATATAGCGCACTCTTTGCCACACCACCCTCGCTCTCGGCACATATAGCGCACTCTTTGCCACACCACCCTCGCTCTCGGCACCATATAGCGCACTCTTTGCCACACCACCCTCGCTCTCGGCACCATATAGCGCACTCTTTGCCACACCACCCTCGCTCTCGGCACCATATAGCGCACTCTTTGCCACACCATCCTCGCGCTCTCAGCACCATATAGCGCACTCTTTGCTACACCACCCTCGCTCTCAGCACCATATAGCACACTCTTTGCCACACCACCCTCGCTCTCAGCACCATATAGCGCACTCTTTGCCACACCATCCAGAAGGAGGACTTCCCGGTTGGCCAGTGCCGGCCCACATGTTCCCACAGTCGGTCCGTTTGGTGGCGCGGTCCTTTCCCGGCGTGGACAGCCTCTTGAGGACCACGACAGCGTGGGATGACCCCTGTCTTGACCACATTACCCTCTTCAGCATCTGGGCCACAGAACGCCGGCTGAGACAGACGGAGGCTGGGGCACTGGCGGTGTCTTGTCTGCCGTCTGTTTGTTATTATTGTGGCGGTGTCTTTTCTGCCGTCTGTTTGTTATTATTGTGGCGGTGTCTTGTCTGCCGTCTGTTTGTTATTATTGTGGCGGTGTCTTGTCTGCCGTCTGTTTTGTTATTATTGTGGCGGTGTCTTGTCCGCCGTCTGTTTGTTATTATTGTGGTGGTGTCTTGTCTGCCGTCTGTTTGTTATTATTGTGGCGGTGTCTTGTCTGCCGTCTGTTTGTTATTATTGTGGCAGTGTCTTTTCTGAGCCGTTTGTTTATTATTGTGGCGGTGTCTTGTCTGCCCGTC
The DNA here is from genome assembly GCA_016801955.1 of Conus betulinus. Taxonomy (NCBI): domain Eukaryota; kingdom Metazoa; phylum Mollusca; class Gastropoda; order Neogastropoda; family Conidae; genus Conus; species Conus betulinus. The sequence goes on along the minus strand of JADBJO010005340.1, from coordinate 51,197 downwards.
TGTTTATTATTATTGTACTGGATGGTGAGGGTGGATTATGGGATCATCGGTGAGAGTGGAAGAGGGGTGGGGGTAGGGGTGGTGAGAGTGAGGGGAGAGGGGTCGTGAGGGTGTAGATTGTGGGTCAACGTCCGGTGCTGCTGATCTATTACCTGTCTCAGAGAGAAAGAGGGAGAGAGAGAGAGAGAGAGAGAGAGAGAGAGAGAGAGAGAGGAGAGGAGGAGACAACACACACACACACACACACACACACACACACACACACACACACAGAGACTTATTTAAAGAGTCGGAAATAAATCCACATAGTATTGATACACAGCAAGTGGTTTTTTCCTTACCCTACCAGGGAGATGAAATAAACCACATTTTGATATCGATTACGTTTATATGAAGAAGAATGAGAATCCAAATATCATGCCAAGTGAAGTCCGACTCTACCTAGAAGATAAACACCCAAATCATTTAAAGGTATACACAGATGGCTCACTCTCAGATGATCATCGGGCTGGTTCAGGTTTTGTAATCCCAGCTTAAAAAAAAAAAAAAAGAAAAGTCATATTTTATTGGTAAAATCGATCGATGTTTACCGCCGAACTCGTTGCCATACTTATGACTCTTAATTACATGGCTGATCTTCCATTAGACATGTTTCACATTTTATTCTGCGTCGATTCTCAGTCCGTGCTGTATGCTTAACGTTCATTTGATTTCAAGAAAACAATCCAAAATGTTCACAGAAATCTATCAAATGATTAACATTTGAAGTTTAAAGGTGACAATTATATTGCCTTTTGGTGGGTTCCTTCACATGTTGGATTGTGTTCAAATGATTGTGCTGATAGAGCCGCAAAAAAAAAGCTGCAAGGCAAGACAGGGAATCTATAGAAATTCCATTATCCGTTACAAAGGGGTATCATTTGCAGGAGCAAGCATCGTGGAACAAAATTTCAAATTTCTCCATAGGAGGAGAAATTCTCCAGTATCTTAATAAATTCCGATGATTTGGCAAATAAAGTAGCCGTGAATTATAGTTACATTTTCAATTAAGACACGTCACTTCGCTGTCTTATAGGATAAAGTTTAATGCCTTCAAAACAAATTCAGCAAGAATGTTAAATGACTGCGGTGAACAAATTTCAAACCAACACATTCCTCTGGAATGCCAGAGATTAAGACCTATTTTACTGGCTGTTTCTGAAAGTTCTCCTAAAGTATCTTTGAGAACTTTAGTTTGTTGTTTGATTTTGCGAACGGTTTACTATGCAGTCCTATGGGACATTTGTTATAGTTTGTTATGATTCAAATTAGTACTTAAAGTTGTTTTTTCATATCTTCTTTTTTATATTGTAAAAATGGTAAAGATGCGTTTTTTTGTATATGATTGACCCAACCCCCACCTCTTCCTCATGCTCCCCCTCTCCACACCCCCTTCTCTTCGTCTAATATCAGTATATGTTGAAAGATGTTAAATTGAAGAGAACAACAACAAACAACAACAACAACAGAGAGAGAGAGAGAGAGAGAGAGAGAGAGAGAGAGAGAGAGAGAGAGAGAGAGAGAGAGAGAGAATTTCCATTTGACCTTCGATAATTATTATGATATAATAACATTATAGTAACAGTAGTAAGAATCATGATGATAATGGTGATGATTTTGATAATTATGATAATGATAATAACAACAACAGCAATAACAGTAATGATAGTAATGATGATGATGATGATGGTGATGATGATGCCAAACATAGTAACAATGACTTATCACAAAGAAAAAACCCAGAAGTATTTTGCTTTCTATGTAAGTAGTTGTTATTCTAGGGGGTGTCATACAAGAAAAGGAATAAAGAGAGGGGATGATCGAAGTGTGCCGGCTAGCGGCAAATGTGTAATAATCGTCCAGCCTTATAATTTGTACGTGAGGCCTAAGCAGAACTGAATAAAATGTTCAAATAACAAGGGAAATGTTTCAGTACTTACGCAAATATTACGGGTATCTGAATAATTAGCATTACAGAAAACGTGTTATGTATATAATATCAATCATGATTTAATAAATCATATCATCTACATACTCAATAAAAGCAATTATCCCACACACACACACACACACACACACACACACACACACACACACACACACACACACACACACTATAGCTTAAGCCCTCTAATGATGCTAGAAACCTGTTGATGTGTCGGTAAGACCATGCAAAACCTACTGAAATGGGCTGAATGAAATGTGGTGAACACACACACATTATGTGGACTGGGACAATTCCAGTGAGTATTGGTGTGGACCCAAAAGTGGATCTAAGATTCATCCAGCAGCACGATCACTGAACGTATTCCACGTGTTCCGGAACATGTTGAAAGTTACTAGGAACTGTTGGCAGTGTCATGATGTTCTCTCCAAACACATACACACAGTACTGAGACTATGGCTGCTGAGGAAGTTAACAGTCAGTGATGTCAAAGTTCGACGTAAGCGTTGTCGAAACACTGTTTTATTCGTTTCTTTAGATTTGTATTCTAATCAAATGTGCGAAACGAATTACTCAAGTTCTGTGGAAACGCTTTTAAATTTTATTTCTCCAATCATCTTCTACATTTTTTTTTTGGTCGGTTTGATCCATTCTGTGACCAAGGGGCAGACCACTTCTCCCATCATCCTCATTAATTTCTACTAGTAATGCATCACGCAATTAACATCGAGTTTCCAGGTAATAGTAGTGGCACTATTTGTTGTGGGTACAGAGAAAGAGTCATGAGTTCCCTTTCACACCCTTCTTGCTCTGAAGGAAGAACAGAACAGGGCTATAGATGATATTTCGTCGTTGACTAAAGGAAACTAACCGCAAGCCCATAGATGATATTTCGTCGTTAACTAAAGGAAACTACCATGTTGTTAGAATTATTTTTTTTGATTAGTGCTAATCACTGCTTAAAAATCTGAATACCTGTAGCTCCTTGTTCAAGGGCAACGTGGCGGAACGAAACTCTGTGCACACAGAGACGGCGTGATAAACTCGATAAGCTTGTCACACTTGGGCGGCGTTACAGGTGTAAATCTGTTGTTTATTTGATGTGGAGCAACATATACACTGCACGTGAGTAATAGGACAAGCCGTCTGTTACCATTCATTTTTAATCTTATCTAATTAAGTTACATTTCGTTCATGGTGTGCAAATGATTAATCAGACTAAAACATGACATTATTTACATTATTTATCGGATATCCAATACATGATCACTTTCATCATTTATAGATTATACCCCGATATATTTCAGCTACTAGATACCGTCACCCATTATTTATAGGAAACTTTTTTTTTAGTGTAGGCTATGCCTTCTTCCTTGCGCTGAACTCTGAAGCGATCATAGCCAAGTGAATTTTCGTCGTTCTATTCGTTTGTATCTTACCTGAAGAAGACCTAAGAGGTCGAAACGCTTTGTGTTTTGCCTTGTGACTCGTTTGTCCCACGTTTCTCTGGGCGGCTCGCTAACATCTATTTAAGATTTGTCAAAAGAAAAAGTATGGCCCTAGAAATAAAAAGAGAAGTTTAAACAAAAAACGGTTACAAAAGGAAAAAAAAAAGACGAAAAAAAAAAAACGAAAAAGCCCCGCAGGAGTAGACAAATACTACAGTAACCACAGTCGACAGTGAGAAGGACTACAGTCTGACAGCCTCATTGCCACATTACCACATGCTGTCAGTTTATACACTGTGACCACATTCGACAGTGAGAAGGACTACAGTCTGACAGCCTCATTGCCACATTACCACATGCTGTCAGTTTATACACTGTGACCACAGTGGACAGAGTAGAACTACAGTCTGACTGCCTCATTGCCACATTACCACATGCTGTCAGTTTATACACTGTGACCACAGTGGACAGCGAGTAGAACTACAGTCTGACTGCCTCATTGCCACATTACCACATGCTGTCAGTTTATACACTGTGACCACAGCGGACAGAGATGAACTACAGTCTGACAGCCTCATTGCCACATTATCACATTACCACATGCTGTCAGTTTATACACTGTGACCACAATGGACAGAGTAGAACTACAGTCTGACTGCCTCATTGCCACATTACCACATGCTGTCAGTTTATACACTGTGACCACAGTGGACAGCGAGTAGAACTACAGTCTGACAGCCTCATTGCCACATTACCACATGCTGTCAGATTATACACTGTGACCACAGTGGACAGAGTAGAACTACAGTCTGACTGCCTCATTGCCACATTACCACATGCTGTCAGTTTATACACTGTGACCACAGTGGACAGAGTAGAACTACAGTCTGACTGCCTCACTGCCACATCACCACATTACCACATGCTGTCAGTTTATACACTGTGACCACAGTGGACAGTGAGTAGCACTACAGTCTGACAGCTTCACTGCCACATTACCACATTACCACATGCTGTCAGTTTATACACTGTGACCACCGTGGACAGAGTAGAACTACAGTCTGACTGCCTCATTGCCACATTACCACATTACCACATGCTGTCAGTTTATACACTGTGACCACAGTGGACAGCGAGTAGAACTACAGTCTGACAGCCTCATTGCCACATTACCACATGCTGTCAGTTTATACACTGTGACCACAGTGGACAGAGTAGAACTACAGTCTGACTGCCTCACTGCCACATTGCCACATTAACACATGCTGTCAGTTTATACACTGTGACCACAGTGGACAGCGAGTAGAACTACAGTCTGACTGCCTCATTGCCACATTACCACATGCTGTCAGTTTATACACTGTGACCACAGTGGACAGAGTAGAACTACAGTCTGACTGCCTGCCTCATTGCCACATTACCACATGCTGTCAGTTTATACACTGTGACCACAGTGGACAGAGTAGAACTACAGTCTGACTGCCTCATTGCCACATTACCACATGCGGTCAGTTTATACACTGTGACCACAGTGGACAGAGTAGAACTACAGTCTGACTGCCTCATTGCCACATTATCACATGCTATCAGTTTATACACTGTGACCACAGTGGACAGCGAGTAGAACTACAGTCTGACTGCCTCATTACCACATTGCCACATGCTGTCAGTTTATACACTGTGACCACAGTGGACAGCGAGTAGAACTACAGTCTGACTGCCTCATTGCCACATTATCACATGCTGTCAGTTTATACACTGTGACCACAGTGGACAGCGAGTAGAACTACAGTCTGACTGCCTCATTGCCACATTATCAAATTACCACAGGCTGTCAGTTTATACACTGTGACCACAGGACAGCGAGTAGAAACTACAGTCTGACTGCCTTATTGCCACATTATCACATTACCACATGCGGTCAGTTTATACACTATGACCACAGTGGACAGCGAGTAGAACTACAGTCTGACTGCCTCATTGCCACATTACCACATGCTGTCAGTTTATACACTGTGACCACAGTGGACAGCGAGTAGCACTACAGTCTAACTGCCTCACTGCTACATTACCACATTACCACATGCACAGCTGCCAGTTTATACACTGTGACCAGAAAAAACAACAACAACAACAACAACAACAACAACACACTCACACACACACACACACACACACACACACACACACACACACACACACACACACACAAATCTCTGGCAATGAGACGTGAGAATGGGCCATAAGGGCAGGAAAAAGTACATCCAGCAAACGACGACGAAATAGCAAAACAAACAAAACAAGAGAAGAAGAATAAGAGAAGAGAAGAAGAAAGAAGAAGAAGAAGAAGAAGAAGAAGAAGAAGAAGAAGAAGAAAGAGCAGAGTTAAAGACAGCAATAATAATGAAGTAAGACAGTTGCACTGTTAATCCACAGAGTGGACAGTAAGGAGGCAGACCTGCCCAAAGCAGCAATAGGATTAACTCTCACAATCATACCAGAGCCAGACAGCAATGCTGAGTTATGTTATACCGGCTCGTTAACATTCTTGGACCAATAAACAAAACTCAACAGAATTCTAATTTAAAGAATATTAAAGCAAACAAGAGTCCTTCATTTTCTTTCATTTTGGTCTAACTCTGTAACAGCAATCTCTGATTTGTCATATTCTGAACAATTTTTAGTATGAATGCCCTCACCAAAGAACGTCGGAGACCTCATACATGTTTCATCACCTCCTATTTGGCTTTTCTACATATTTATCTCTTTTTTCACCCATCCCACTTTCAGATGATTCGTTTCATTGAAAGTCTTCTACTTAATTGGATATGTCTCGGAGAGGACAGAGATTTACATCAGTTATCGTCAAGGAGCCATGAATTATGCACGCACCTTCTTCCTTACATAGGACTTGTCTTTCCCCGATTTAGCTTTTCTACATATGTATAGACTTTTGAGGGGATTTAGCTTTTCTTCATATCTATAGACTCTTGAGGGGATTTAGCTTTTCAACGTATCTATAGACTCTTGAGGGGATTTAGCTTTTCGACGTATCTATAGACTCTTGAGGGATTTTGGCTTTTTTCTACGTATCTATAGACTCTTGAGGGGATTGAGCTTTTCTACATATCTATAGACTCTTGAGGGGATTTGGCTTTTCTACATATCTATAGACTCTTGATGGGGAAAAAGGGCAGAGGATTGTTCAGGGTGGGAGTTGGGGAGGAGAGGAGGGGGGTGATGGGGGGGGGGGTGGGGGGGGGAACGAGCGAATCTCTTTGAGAGTTAGTTTCTGAGCATCTGTCCTAGAGTCTTGGGGGGAAAGTTAGAGGATGGGTAAAGGCTGGGTAGGTGGATTGGGATATGGTGGAGGGGAGGGGAGAAAAAGGAGGTGTAGACTTTCGTCCCACAGTCATACTTTTCCACAGTGATACAAATATCAATTTACATGGTCATTCCGTGTAGTGATAAGCTTTTAAAAAACACGCGCATATGCACAACACACAATCAACACACGTCACTTTAACACCAAAACACACAATCATACACACACTGACTTTTACACACACACACACCGTAGATTTCTTCCACAACTGCCTTAATTAATCAAAGACTAATCAAAGACGTGCGATGATCAATGTGCTTCCACTTCACTAACAAGATTCCATTGTTGGTTCATGTCTTACATCAGTCAGGGTGTACATATTCACCGACATGCGATCAATCCCCGTGGGGAAGAGAGAGAGAGAGAGAGAGAGAGAGAGAGAGAGAGAGAGAGAGAGAGAGAGAGAGCTCATAACTCTATGGAGCTGATTCAAGCCATTTTCCGATCGAAGAGGGTGAAAAGATACTCTATTTGAAGGAGAACAAAGCCTTACCTTTCCGTTTCAACTGATGCAATGTTAAAGTCATGAATATCATCATTTTCACCCGAATCGATAGTCGTCGACAAAAAAAAAAAAAAAAAAATGTGTGTACATCATTTCTTTTTCTTTTTTTTTTTACTTAATGTGTCTCCTCTTTTTCAAATCAACAAAAAAAAAAAAAAAAAAAAAAGCCCGCTAACCGACTCGATCGTCCGTAGCTTTACACAGTCTCTACAGCATTTTCCATTGTCCACGGAAAAACATGCAGCGCCTACGTCAAGCCGCCAGAAAACAGGTCCAACTCCCATGTGTATCACTGCACTCGCTGAACTCCAACCAATAAGTCTGCTTCTCTCTGCCCCCCCCCCCCCCCCTTCCTCCTTCCTCTCTCCTCCCCTCTTCAAACCAACCCCTCCTCTTCCCCCTTTCCCCCCCTTCATTCTCCCTATCTCTCCCCATCCAAATGCTTCTCTTTTCTCTAGGTGGTTAATCTGAACAAAATGTTCGATGCCTCTGTGTTTCCGCGCATCGCTCTTCCCTCTCTCTTTAGGAAATGGGTGGGGAGTGTGTCTTTACATCATCACTTCCTTTCTCTCTCTTCTACAACTCTCTCTCTCTCTCTCTCTCTCTCTCTCTCTCTCTCCCCCCTCCCTACAACTCGCTCTCTCTCTCTTCTACAAATCCCTCCCTCTCTCTCTTCTACAATTCTCTCTCTCTCTCTCTCTCTCTCTCTAAAAAACTCTTCTACAACTCTCTCTTCTCTCTCTCTCCTCTTCCACAACTCTCTCCCTCTTCTACAACTCTCTCTCTTTCCCCTACGACTCCCTCCTCTCTTCTTCTACAACTCTCCCCCTCTGTCCCTTCTACAACTCCCTCCCTCTTCTACAACTCTCTCTCCCCCCCCTCTCTCTCTCTCTACAACAACTCTCCCCCTCTGTCCCTTCTACAACTCCCTCCCTCTTCTACAACTCTCTCTCCCCCCCCCCCTCTCTCTCTACACTCTCTCCCCTCTGACTCTTCTACAACCCTCCCTCTCTTCTACAACTCTCTCCCTCGCTCTCTTCTACAACTCTCTCCCTCGCTCTCTTCTACAACTCCCTTCCTCTCTCTCTCTCTCTCTCTCTTCTACAACTCTCTCCCTCGCTCTCTTCTACAACTCTCTCCCTGTCTCTTCTCTTCAACTCCCTCCCTCTGTCTCTTCTATAACTCTCTCCCTCGCTCTCTTCTACTACAACTCTCTCTCTCTCTGTCTCTTCTACACAATCCTCTCTCTATCTTCTACAACTCTCTTCCTCGCTCTCTTCTACAACTCTCTCCCCTCTGTCTCTTCTACAACTCTCTCCTCGCTGTCTTCTACAACTCTCTCCCTCTCTCTCTCTCCCTTCTACAACTCTCTCCCTCTCTCTCTCTTCAACTCTCTCCCTCTCTCTCTACAAATCTCTCCCTCTCTCTCTCCTACAACTCTCCCCCCCTCGCTCTCTCTCTGTTCTGAACTCCCCCGACAATAGTCCCCCGAACAATGATCGACAATGACCACCTGATCTGGAATGCAGCGGCAAGTGCTTTCCCCCTCCCCCTTGCCCCGGCCTTTTCTCTCACACCCCGTGTTCGCCGCTAACCAAGCCTGAAATCTGGACCCCACCCTCGGGACAGCCAGTCAGCCGGTGCGACTTACACCGCCCACAAAAGGCTAGCGCCCTGCCCCCACACGCAATTAGTGAGCGTAACAATTCATCATCATCGCCTCTGTTTAATTAACGCCGGGACAAACCGGTGGGCTGCTTGGAGGCCGGATAGTTCGCGCGCCCGCCTTTTATCCCAACGTCGTTTCCGCCCCAGCCCAGTCTTGTTCCTTTTCGCGCGCCGATTTCGCGCCGCACGTGCGAGAACAGTGGGCTTCTTCCTGACAGGATATTGAGAGAGAGAGAGAGAGAGAGAGAGAGAGAGAGAGAGAATATTTCATTTATAGGTGTTTAAGAATGTGGGTGAGGGAGAGAGACAGACAGACAGAGACAAGAGAGACAGAGACAGAATTTTATTCGTAAAGGCAATAGCCCCTCAGGTAAAGAAAAAATAAAAAGGGGGGGGGGGGGGGGGGGGTAGTGTAAAAGGCATACAGTCCCATGCAATGGTACGTGACTAAGTTGAATACAGAGTTCCTCTGTTAAATGCCTTCTTCAAATATAACACGAGCTGGTTAACAATATTCTCAATGGTTTTAAACGAATCTTTAACCACAGGTACGTATAATGTTTACACAATACAAAGTGAGCAGCAACAAGCTGAACGCTTATAGTGTGCTCTGCAAAATGACAATACACAGCTAATTTACCTGGCGGCTTACAGTAACACAAATATTACATTATTTATATGAAGACAATGACAGTTTAAAGTTTTTAAAATCATTCTTATTTCTTCATATGCGATTATAATTTTCAGGTAGGAGAGAGAGAGAGAGAGAGAGAGAGAGAGAGAGAGAGAGAGAGAGAGAGAGAGACATTTTGCTTTCGTAGATGTTGAGAGAGAGAGAGAGAGAGAGAGAGAGAGAGAGAGAGAGAGAGAAAGAATTTTGCTTTCGTAGGTGTTTTTCCAAGAGAGAGAGAGAGAGAGAGAGAGAGAGAGAGAGGAGAGAGAGAGAGAGAGAATGTTTTTTTTTTTTCCAATGCCAACAAGAAAGTGTTGCAGAGGGTCAGAGGCAGAAGCCTTCAGCCTCTTCACACCACGCCCTCACAAAAAAAGGGGGGAACGAGCAAATAACGAAGAAGTCCTTCGCTCTTCCATCAGCGCCTCCAACACCCTCCCTAACCCGAGGTCTCACTCATCAGAAACAAAAATGATCTACAGATATTGATATACAGACAAATACACAAACAGACATCAAGAAAAACATGTATGAAAACATTCACATATAAATCGTGGTTACGCGCTCATGAAGCACACAATGATAGGACAGGCAGCGGAGCAACACTCACTATGAAACATTGTGGTCAGAACAACAGACAGCGGAGCAACACTCACTATGAAACATTGTGGTCAGAACAACAGACAGCAGAGCAAAACTCACTATGAAACATTGTGGTCAGAACAACAGACAGCGGAGCAACACTCACTATGAAACATTGTGGTCAGAACAACAGACAGCACAGCAACACTCACTATGAAACATTGTGGTCAGAACAACAGACAGCACAGCAACACTCACTATGAAACATTGTGGTCAGAACAACAGACAGCAGAGCAACACTCACTATGAAACATTGTGGTCAGAACAACAGACAGCAGAGCAACACTCACTATGAAACATTGTGGTCAGAACACTCACTATGAAACATTGTGGTCAGAACAACAGACAGCAGAGCAACACTCACTATGAAACATTGTGGTCAGAACAACAGACAGAGAGAAACACTCACTATGAAACATTGTGGTCAGAACAACAGACAGCAGAGCAACACTCACTATGAAACATTGTGGTCAGAACAACAGACAGCAGAGCAACACTCACTATGAAACATTGTGGTCAGAACAACAGACAGCAGAGCAACACTCACTATGAAACATTGTGGTCAGAACAACAGACAGCAGAGCAACACTCACTATGAAACATTGTGGTCAAAACAATGAACTATTCAAACAACATGCAGTTACAGATTTGCCATCAATCATTCGTCATATGATAAGAAAGATAAAGCTATTTCTAGTTTTCAAGTAATCAGGGAACTTGTTCCAGAGTTTCCCAATCCATGACGTTAGAGACGACACATCAAAGGGATCGGTTCTGGCACGGGGAGAAGTAGTAAGTATGTTTATTACGAACAGTATTCATTGAAATTTTAGCACACTTAGATAAGCAGGATCTAGGTTCTTCATAATTATGTACATAAAGGCAGCTTTATTAAAGCAATTTAGGTTGCAGGGGGTGGGGGGGGGGGGGCATCTTTAGTTCTTTACAGTCAGTAACGTGTAGAAAACGTTTCAGAAACATGGGTTTACGAGAACATCTGTACAAGCGTTCCAGTGGTTCAGTGTTACAGCTTCGACTGGCCGAGTGCCAGCATGTTCAGGTAGGACCCTGTATCAGATTGTATGTAGCATTGACTGGCGGAGTGCCAGCACGTTCAGGTACAGGTAGGACCTGTATCAGATTGTATTTAGCATGTGTAGCATTGACTGGCTGAGTGCCAGCATACACGTTCAGGTAGGACCTGTATCAGATTGTATGTAGCATATGTAGCATTGACTGGCTGAGTGCCAGCACGTTCAGATAGGCCTGTATCAGATTGTATGTAGCATATGTAGCATTGACTGGCTGAGTGCCAGCATACACGTTCAGGTAGGACCTGTATCAGATTGTATGTAGCATACGTAGCATTGACTGGCCGAGTGCCAGCATGTTCAGGTAGGACCTGTATCAGATTGTATGTAACATGTGCATGGAAAAATAATTTCTGAGTATGTTGATCCAGTAAATGGGCGGACATTTTGTGTGAGTGTGTGTGTGTGTATAGATCATTGTAAGGATTATGTCCATTATAATAGTGGTGATTATCATCGTATTTGCACCTAGAGTGGACCTTACGAAGTAACGTCTTGCCAAGTGGTATTCAATGGTCATGAACATTACCTTATCCAATCATTGGCTTAATAATTCTGGTAAGATACAATCGTTTAAGTTTTCCTTTTACATTCATAACCGCAGTTATAACTTTTTTTTTTTTCAGTTTTCCTCTCCACACTGCATGGCAATATTCTGAATCAAAAGCCATCAGTCAGTCTGCCGTAAAAATATAAACTGCTGTTCATTCGTTTCTTCACATGCTATGCCTGTGTGCCCAGTCTATGAGTAAACTTAAATTCTCTCTTTCTTGCTTGCTTTCTTTTTCTTTCTTTTCATTTTTTTTGTGTTTTTTTTTGTTTTGTTCTCCTTTTCTTTAAAAAAAAAAAAAAGTCTGGTATGTTCTTAGTGACTCATTTGTTGCGCATGCATGGATGATGAAAATAGCAGACATAGAAGTATGGGCGGGAACTGTTTACTCCAAGAGGCGAAAATTATGCCCCTTGTTTATTGTTTACAATCCGTTTCAAAACGTTCGCGTGCCAACCTGAGCCGCCAAGAATTTAGGTGGAACATGCCCGTTTACTGAACAGAGAAGATCCGATTCGCTTTCTGTTTATTCATTTATTTTTGTTTTGATTATCCTTCCTGTGCGAACTGACACTATTGGAGCGAAAAATGACAGTGCGTCATTTTGCGCTGCTAACCGTTTCACTTTATCCTTTTTGATCCTGCGTGTCGTGAGTAAAAAGAAAAAAGTGTTTGTGATTAATTCTGATCCCAGTATGAAAAAAAGAGCCATTACCTGCTGTGAAATTTCAGACGTAACGTTTCATTTACTGCTGAACAAGTGTGTGTGTGTGTGTGTGTTCGTTCGTTCGTTCTTTAATTTAACGTCTATCCACCTAACAGTGATCTTCGTTCTTTAGATCCAGTTAACAGTGATCTAGACAGTAAGTAAGTGTGTGTGCATGTGGTGTTTTTTGGGGTATGCATGCGAATGGTTGGTGTTGAATTTGGGCGTACATAGGTATGTATAATGCAATTAGGCCTAGATAAAATAATAATAAATTAAAAAAAAAAAAAAACAAACAAAACAAAAAACCAATCCCCCACCCCACCCCCCAAAAAAAAACCCTCCACATAACTTAATTCAAAACTTCAAAAGAAACACTACTAAGTGTGTGTGTGTGTGTGTGTGTGTGTGTGTGTGTGTGTGTGTGTGTTAGAGAGAGAGAGAGAGAGAGAGAGAGAGAGAGAGAGAGAGAGAATAATGATGATGGTTCACTTTTAGTCTTACGTTCTTTATTTATCACCGTAATGAAGCTCAGAAGAACAGAATGAGAAGAATCAGACAAATACAAACACATCTAGAAGGAGTCGAGGAAGAAGAAGAAGAAGAAGAAGAAGAAGAAGAAGAAGAAGAAGAAGAAGAAGAATTTCCTTGAAGTTTTAATACCATCACAAATCAAATAAGTCTGCATCTGTGGCCGCTCTTCTATAACCTGTTATCTCTTCCTACTCCCATTTTATCGCCCCACGTCTCTCCTCTCCTTCCCCGACATTAAGCTTCATTTCATTTGGCCCCGAATTGCCCGTCTAACATAATAGCAGACGTGGTGACATGCAGTAGGCGTAAGGGGGGAGAGGGGGGGGGGGGGGGGGGGGGGGGGGGGGGAGAGAAGAAAACTCTAAAACAGAAATAAATGAGAAAGCACTTTATTGATAGAGTTATGAACTTAGTCATCGACTTAAAAAAAAATCAATGGCTGAGAAATGTCAATGTTAAAAGGTAAGGATAAAAAAAACAAACACAAACAAATAGAATGAAATCAGTCTGTACACTCGGATGTCTGTAAATCTGTTGAAGTATTCCGTTTGCTGGGAAGATCAGTTACTAGACTGGCAGACAAATGTGCGGATTGTGGTCGTGGAAAACACACACACACACACACACACACACACACACACACACACACACACACACACTGTTGTCTCAGGGAATGATGGTAAATGGAGGGATGGGGAGGGAGAAGTGACGGGGGAAGGTCTTCTTTCTCTTCACTTGTACCTGGTGGATGTAAACTAACATCCCGGGCACAGAATATATCGTATCTGGTTAAGAACGAATAATGAATGAATGAATGAACGAATGCTTAATGAAATGAATGAATGAAAGAAAGAAAAGAAATGAAAATAATGAATGAATAGATGAAAATAAATAAATAAACAATATGAAAAAAAATGAAATAAAAACGTAAAGAAAGGAAATCCTATAGAGGACTATTTCAGCAGCCTGGTTTAGCCTGGCGTCACTTCCCTATTTGTTTGCCCTTGTTTGTTTGTGTGCATGTTTGTTTTGTTTGTGTGTGTGTTCTGTTTGTGTGCATGTTTGTTTCGTTTGTGTGTTTTGTTTTGTTTGTGTGGTTGTTTTGTTTGTGTGTGTGTTTTATTTGTGTGTTTGTTTTGTTTGCGTGTATGTTTGTTTTGTTTGTTTGTGTGTTTTTGTTTGTGTGTGTGTTTGTTTTGTTTGTGTGTGTGTTTTGTTTGCGTGTTTGTTTTGTTTGTGTTTGTTTTGTTTATGTGTTTGTTTTTATTTGTGTGTGTTTGGTTTGGTTGTGTGTTTTGTTTTTACTCTTTTCTCTTTTTTTCTGAAATTTTCTTTTTTAAAAAAAAAACTTTTACAGCCCACCCTTCTTAGTTTCTGTAAAAGGCAGAGGACTGATTGGGGGGGGGGGGGGGGGGATCTTGATAAAAGTAGCAAAGACAAAGGTGATCAACCAACGACAAAGACAAATTCATGGGAGTCGGAACAGCTCAGCTCGTAGAGCGCCGGACTCGTAATCCTGGTGATCCTGGGGTTGCGGGTTCGTTTCTCCGCCGGGCCGTTTCGGTACAGGGGGATTTTTTCGTCGGAGTTAACGTTGGTTCCGACTCCATTCCCATACAGTCCTTCGAAAGACTATAAACCGAGATTCCGTGCGCAAACGCACGCATAACATCTTGCACACACGTAAAATCCCATCACCAACTTTCGGAAGAAAAGGCAGTTTGGCCGTTGGTATGGATGACATCTTACTAAACCACGCACCGAAATTGAAGACAACAACAACGCACCCTGCGTGAAAATCGATGGAGAATGAAAGAAAGAAAACCGAGTGGCTGATACTGACTAAATGACCCGGGAAAACGAGTGAATGAAGCGCCAGCAGGCAGCTCTTCAATCGGCACTACCCAGGTAGGCAGCTCCGTCGTGTATTCGAGGGCGTGGATAATAAAAACACTGAGAGTTTGGTCTCTAACCAAAGATGGGCGCTACATAAGTACTCTTATAATAATGATAATGGTAATGGAGATGATGATGATAATAATAATACATAATAAGAATGATAATGATAATAATAATAATAATGATAACACTTATACTACTACTACTAATAATAATGATGATACTACCACTACTACTACTACTGCTACTTCTACTGCTACTGCTACTACTACTACTACTACTACTTCATGGCACGGAAGCAGTACCTACGACGGCGAACCCTAGGCTGTACTGACAGCGCCAGCCAGCTATTCCCCTCATTTTTTCATTCTTTGATTTAAAAAGAGAAATAAGATTTAGCTGAGGGAAAAAAACACACAAGAAAATAAAAAAAAAAAAAAAAAAAAAACCCCCCAAAACACAATTCCCCACCCCAACCCCGCCCCCCACCACCCCACCTCAACCCCCCCCAAAAAAAAAAAAAAAAAAAAAAACAAAAAAAAAAAAAAAAAAAAAAAAAAATGTATGGCCCCGCCTTATCCCGTGATCTTTTGCTTGAGGGTTGACTCTTCCCTCTGCCTTCTCTTTGCTTTCCTTGAGGGGTTATCCTTTCCTATTCGTCCTCTCTGTGGGTTTCCTTTTACCCATGGCCCTCCTTGGGGGTTAACCCAGGCCACTATATGCCACAGACCTTACCCGCCCCCCCCCAGACTCTTTCCGTTTCCCCTGACCTCCCAATGGGCAGCCAGCGTAAGGTTTAGATCAGCCAGCGAAGAAAACAGAAGAAAACAAAGAAACAACGAACTAGGATAGAAGAAAGAAGTAACCAGAAGAAGGAGTTGAAAAGATAGATAGAAGAAGAAGAAGATAGAAGAAAGAAAGAGAGAAACAGAAGTAGAGACCATTTCCACGAAAGAGAACAAACAGAAAGGAAGAAGAAGAAGGAGAGAAACATAGATCACAGAGAAGAAGATACGCGACAGAAGGAGGAAACAAGACAGCGCCAAAGCGAAGAGGAAACTAAACAAAAAGAAAAAGCAAACAAAAAGCCTACACCAGCACGGAAAGCAGAGGGGAGGAAATGACAATTTACAAATAGATTTTATAAACATGACACCAAAAAAAAAACAAATAGCAACGCCCGCAATCAAGTTGCGAGCTCAAGAGCTCAGAGTCACTTGCCAAAGTAATACCTATGACGGAAGGAAAAAACCGGGCCCCCCCCCCCGCTCTCGTGTTTTTTGTTGTACTATTGTATGTGTATTATTTTTTTTTTTTTTTTTTTTAACGCTATTCATAACTCTGTAAATAAAAGTTTACATAGGTTATACAGGTTCTTTGATCTGGATAGTTTTTTCCCGAGAGAAGGATTTACCCTTGCTCCGGGCGTGGTTTGATATCACGTATCTTTATTATCTTACTTTTTGCACATAACCACATACAATTTGCGTCTTACGTTTGTTTAGACGGTCTTTAACTACCGAATTTGTTTTATCAATTCTGTATTCTTTACCTTTTTGTTTTTGACCAGTTTGTTCTCCCAGGTTTTAACTATGTTTAACTATCGCTGACATTTTAAACGACAACACGCCTGCACCTGCGCGCGTCGTCTTCCCTCCTCCCGTTAGAATGTGTTGTCCCCCTAATTTAATGGGTGTGTGTTGTTTGTGTTGGTGTGTTGTGTGTGTGTTTGTGGAGTAGTGGGGGTGGGTGCTGTGTGTGTGTTCTGTGTTGGCGTGTGTGGGGGTGTGTATTCGTGCTGTGGTTGTGTGTTTTTTGTGTGTGTTAATGCGCGCCGGGCCGAAGTATATTTAGATGTGGAATACTGAATTTTGGAATATTATGCACTGTGCCAGCCTGTGTGGCGACAGTTCCACATGGCCGGTGTGTTGTGTGTCGTGCGTCCCGAGAGAGAGAGAGAGGAGAGAGAGATTACGCTGTGTTGAGAAGGACCGTCCCTGCATTGAGTGAGATTGAGAGGGATCTGGGAAGAGGCGAGAGAGTGCGGGGTGGGATTTGAGAAGGACGAGAGAGGAGGGAGGGGAGAGCGAGAGGAGGGGAGAGCGAGCGGAGAAGAGGGGCGAATTGATCCGACGACCCCCGAGACCGTTGGGGAGAGGACGCAGAGCGATGGAACCAGTGAGCGAGCCATTAGAGGATGTACGCATGACCTGTTCTACTCCTATTGACTTTGAGACGCAGGATCGCCTCTTGACACCGAGCGTGCCACTTTGTTTTTTTGTTGTGAGCTATGATCTTCTTTCGAGACGACGGATTTTCTGGAGAGAGAGAGCACCCTCGCCCTGCCTCGAGCTGTGAGAGCCACCTTCCCTTCACGTTTCTTATTTCTTTCATTCCCGATTTTTCGATCCCCTTTTTTGCCCGACTGATTCCCCCTTCGATTTGAGACTCGAGTGGAGTTTTCGGGAGAACGATTTTCGATGAGACCTGGATGACTCCTTTGCGATGCTGAAGAGAGAGACGAGAGAGAGATAAATCGTTAATCAATGTCAATGGGATTTTTTATCCCCCCTCCCCCCCCCGACCACCCCCCCACCCCTCCCCCACCCCTTTTTTGTACAGCGACCCCCCATCGACTCAATCCCACCACCGCCCCCCCCCTCCCCACACCACCCACCCACCCCCCCCCACCACCGGCCCCACCACCCCCCCACCCACACCCCACCACCCCCCCACTCTCCCCCCATACTCCCCCCCACCCCCCCCACCCCCCTCCCCCCCCCCACCCACCCCCCCCCCCCCCAGCTACCCCCCCACACCCCCAACCCACCCCCCCCCCCCCCCCCCCACCCCCCCACCCCCGCCCCCCCCCCACCCCCCCTCCCCCCCCACCACCCCCACCCCCCCCCCCGCACCCCCCCCCCCCCCCCCCCTCCACCCCCCACCCACTTTTTTTTTTTTTCCTTTTTTTTTCTTTTTGTTTCAAAATTCACGTGACCCCGCCGGAGTGTTAATTCTTTGTGTCCGCATTTTTTGCCCACACGCTCGTCTTGGTGGGATTGTCGATATCTGTGTTTTTTTTTTTGATTTCAGTGAAGAACCAATTTTCTATGAGGGAAGGCAAGATTGCCGACAACGTTTTATGTTGTTTTGAACCAATGTTAACTTTTGTTTCGTCGCTCTCCCCCCTTGCTGTGATCGATTCTATATATATATCTTAATTATATATCATATTCTATATATTATTTATATAATATCATAATAATAGATATAGATATATTATATATATGGACTAGGCTTTCCTTTGAGGAAGGACCTCTGATGGTTAAAACTACTTGGGAAGATTTTATGAGTCTGGTTTCTCGCCCCCGCCTTCGCCCTTTTCATTGTTATCGGCTTCCCGTCCTTACTACAATATACACACCCCAAACAAACCACCCACATTACACATTACCTTATCCCTCCTTTTACTTTATTATATACTATAATAAAATCCTTGGGAGGAACAGTTTAATATTTAGTGATACCAGGTATGCAACAAGTGCAAGGCAAAAGGGGAAATGATTAGTGAAAGCCAAGAATAGCAACAAATAATGCTTCGGGATGCCTGATGATTACCACAAATAATGATGAAGAAAACAAGGGTTTGTGTTCAATAAAAAATAATCAATTCTACAGTATCGATCAAAATTTTCCCCTTTATTTTCCTTCCCCCTTTTTTTTTTTTTTCCCCCCCCTTTTTTTTTTCCCCGTTTTCCCCCCTTCACCAACCCCCCCCCCCCCTCCCCCCCCCCCCCCCCCCCACCCCCACCCCCCCCCCCCCCCTACCCCCCCCCCCTCCCTTCCCCTCCCCCCCCCCCCCCCTTCTTTTTTTTTTTTTTTTTCCCCTATCCCCTTTTCATTTTTCCCTTTTCCCCTCTCCCCTTTTTTTTTTTCCCCCCTCTCCTTTTCTCTTTTCTCCCTTCCCTTCCTCTTTCTTCCCTTTTCCCTCCTTTCCTCCTTCCTTCTTTTCCTTTCTCCCCCCTTTCCCCCTCCCACCTTTTCCGCTTCCCCTTCTCCCCTTTTCCTTTTCCCCCTTCCCTCCCCTCCTACCCCCTCTTGTTTCCCCCCCCTCCTTCTTGTTCCTTTTCTTTCTCCCTCTTCTTTCCCTCTTAGGTCCTTTTTTTCGTTTATTCCCCCTCCCAACCTTCTTTTTTTTTCTCTTTCTCCCTCGATTCTTTGCCTTCTTTCTCCCCCCCTTTTTCTCACTTTCCAAGGACTCCGTTGACAGTTAAAAAAAAGTTAATTCTACAGTCTGCCCCCAGATTAACACAATTTCCATGGCTCCTCTTTGTACAGTGTTACTGAAGGTTTCTCCTATTACCACAATACGCAATTCGTTACTTGTCAGATTCGGAACACTCCCCCCCGCTTTGGTTATTTTTTAGTTATACATTAACTCATCTAAAATATGACTTAATTTGTGGATTCTTCAACTCATCCAGTTAGGCAAATGGTGGGTATGTGTGGTAATGTATGTATGAACTAGATGAATGTATGTTAGCTGTACGGTGTGTTTGGTGTATGTAAAACTTGATATTGTATGTATGAGGTAGGTAGGTAGGAGTAGTGTAGGTGGACGTTCTCCCCCCCCCTAGGTCGGGTAGGTAGGTAGGTAGGTAGTACGTTATGTAGGGATGAATGGATTGAACCGGTTGAATCTGTGTATGAGTGTGTGATGTATGGTGTGTATATTTGGTAATATTGATGTACGATGCAAGTATGTGTGATTGTATTGTATGTATGTATGTTATGTAGTATGTTATTATCTGTGGTATGTATGTGTAGGCCTTTGTATGTGGTAAATCTGATATATATGTAAGCATCTGGCACGTATGTGGTATGTTAGGACTTAGATTCATGCAACTCTACTAAGTGCATTTTTACTTCTGGTTGTTTACTCATTCCATCATATGTTACCTATTCCTTGATCATATCATTTCAGCGGGGGACGGTCAAATTCTTATCAACCCCCCTATAATTATTAGTTATTTAATGATATCAGTAGTCATTTACGTTCCTTATAACCTTTCTTTTCTACATCTTATCGATCCTTTTATGTTTTCCTATTCAGCGCGTCCGTTGTCGGGAGGTTTACTCGTTACTTGCGTGTTGATGGTATTGTGATCAATCGTTAAACTTACTCTACATGGTGTTTATTGTCTGGGACAATTGGTCATGCTCCCAAGCAAGCAGTTCCCCACACACCAGCATTTTTTTCAGTTACGTTTCTATTTATCAAGGAATTGGCCTCTCATCTTCTGTCTTTTTTTTTTATTTTTTTTTTTTCCCCACCTATTATACCGCGCACTGCCCAAACAAATGAAAGACGTTGTATAGGAATAATAAAATGAAAACACGCATGGAAAGCATAGAAACAAAAATACTCCTACAGCAATTGTCGATGGTGCGATTCAATTAAAACACACCACCGACCCCCAAAGAATTAACTAAGCAATAAAAACTAAAAAACCGGTGTACACACACAACACACAAACACACAAGACAACACAACACACCACCACAACACCACAAAGCGCCTGCGCGCGCGATGAATTAAAGGACAAGCAGTACGTTTTCATAAAATGTAAATTTAACGTTGGTTGTGGGTGGTTTTCGGCCAGTGTTGTAACAGAGAGGACAATTACTATCACACACATTCCAATCATTCCCACAACCGCACCAACACACACACACACATCCACACACTAAACACTTTTTTATTCTAAAACGAAAGGTATTTATTTGCCACTTATCAATTCTGTTCAGAATTAGCTTTATTTTTTCCTGGTTATAATTCAAAAGGATATTAATTCATTTATATTATTCATCAACAACGTTTATATCGATTTTTCCTCGTACTCGATCCTCATGTCAGCTGCGATACCCTCAACAACATGGAGGTTGCTTCTATGTGTGTTTGGGGAACACCCGCCCACAGAATGACCCCATGATTCGTTATTTCTTCCAAAACGGTCACATTGAAAAACGGTTCGTAGAGGACAAGACACGACGTCGATTGATTCACTCATGGAGTCTTGTGAGGAACAACCCTCCATGTCGTCTCTGGCGATCACTAGCTTTTCGCCGCTCACACAGAACCTGTGGTTCCGTGACGCGGGACAAGGATCCATAGTTCCAGTCTTCGCCTGGCCGACCATTACCTCTCTTCGTCTTCACACACAGTATCTCTCGTTAGTGGTTTGTGGAAGGGTGGAACACCCTCCATGTCTTCTCTCTGCCTCCCCCGCAGAACCCATGCTTCTGCGTCACACAGACGGTGGTTTGTGAAGGACACAATCCATGTCTTCTCTGGCTCACCCAGACCGGTCGTTTGTGATTCACCACAGAACCACTCTCTGTGTGGCATCTTTGCTTCACCAGACGGTGGTTTGTGGAAGGACCACATCAATGTCTTCTCTGGCTACCATCTTATGCTGTGGTGTGGTTGTGAAGGACCACATCCATGTCTTCTCTGGCTACCATTTCGCTTCACACAGACCTGGTTGTGAAGGACCACATCCATGTCTTCTCTGGCTACCATCTTCGCTTCACACAGACCTGTGGTTTGTGAAGGACCACATCCATGTCTTCTCTGGCTACCATCTTCGCTTCACACAGACCTGTGGTTTGTGACGGACCACCATGTCTTCATGTCTTCTCTGGTTTGTACCACCATCTTCGCTTTCGCTTCACACAGACCTGTGGTTTGTGACGGACCATGTCCATTTCTCTGGCTACCATCTTCGCTTTGACACAGACCTTCTCTTTGTGAAGGACCACATCCATGTCTTCTCTGGCTACCATCTTCGCTTCACACAGACCGGTGGACATCCACAGGGTCCGGTGACGGGACGTTCAGGCTGTCACACCACGCCAAAGTCCAGTTCTGACTGAAAGGAATTCATGTTTACAGCTCAGCCGACCGTCAGCGGCCAATGTCAGGGCTGTCATCTTGTCACTGTGACCGTTATCACGCCCGTTAGAAATCGCAGTCTTCCCAGTAATCACGACTGCGTTGTTTTTTTCTCTTCTTGTGTCATCTTGTCACTGTGACCGTTAGCACGCCCGTTAGTCTTATCAGTAATGACGTCTGCGTTGTTTTTTTTTTACTCTTGTAACTCTTTATTCACTTCCCTTTCTCTTTGAACAGCTTGTTTCTTATCATCAACTTTGAACCTAACAGTCTTTGTTCTCTTATTTCTGAACACGTGTTGACTTCATTTGAAACAATGAAGCATAATTGTCACGATGCTGTGTAAAATGTAACAGGGTTTTTTTTTTTTTTTTTTTTTTTTTTTTTTTTGGAACCGTCAGGTCAGGTTAATCGGTCGGGCAGTGTTATAATGTACAGCTCACTGTAAGTTTTGAGCTTGTTGCTGCTCTGATTGTAATGAATGTCTTCTATGTATAACTATGATTAAACGGGGTTTGTTTAAGCCAAAGTTAATTCCCCACACAAAAGTCACAACAACAAAAATAAATAAAAGTGAGAAAAATCCCTAAGTTATTCAAACAGAAAACACGTAAAAACAGCTTCAAAACCCTTCTTCCATACAATTTTTCACCTGATGAAAAAATGTTCATCTCTTTCATGAACTTTAAAAGAAAAAAAAAAATCAGGTGGAACATCTCTGAACAAGGTTTTCATGAAATCCGCTGTAAAGTGTTCATGTCTGACGTTACGCGGATCACAACAGTCTTTCAGAATATCTATTTCTTCAAACTTAAAAGAAACGTTACTATTCCGCCGAATGAAAGAGACGAACAAACTACAAGACGGAATAATAATTTTCCTTTAAAGTTTTGTTTCAATTTCTACCTGCAGTCACACAACTTTGAAACTAACCCATCTATTTACCATCTATTTATACCATCAGCATCTAGTTCTAACTACATGTAGCATACATAGATGATTTATAATTGTGTGATTATCTTTAAGTATGTAAATTGCATTTTACATCTCCTAAACGATCCAATGATAATTTCACGCTGCAGCGTATGCACATGCAGGCATGAATAAGTGTGCCAAGTGGTGTGTGTGTGTGTGTGTGTGTGTGTGTGTGTGTGTGTGTGTGTGTGCGCGCGCGCGCGCGCGCGCGTGCGTGTACACGCATGTTTCAAACATTGGGAGTACTATTTTTCATATACATATTATGAATGAACAACAAACCAAGAAAACGATAAACAAACCGTGTGCATCTTGCAAATTAACAAACACTAATCAAATGAAATCGTTGTAAACGGATTAACTTTTGTGAAAATATTCACAAAGAAACAACCCATGGAAAAGATAAACATACACAAAACATACAATGATTAATTCCAAAAAAAAAAAAAACCCATGTAAAAGATGCCCAAACTCAAAACATACAATGATTAATTTCACAAAGAAATAACCCATGTAAAAGATACCCATACACAAAAATTACAATGATTGATTTCACAAAACAAAAAACCATGTAAAAGATACCTATACACAAAACATACAATGATTAATTTCACAAACAAATAACCCATGTAAAAGATACGTATACATAAAAACATACAATGATTAATTTCACAAACAAAATAACCCATGTAAAAGATACCCATACACAAACACACAATGATTAATTTCACAAACAAATAACCCATGTAAAAGATACCTATACACAAAACATACAATGATTAATTTCACAAACAAATAACCCATGTAAAAGATACCTATACATAAAAACATACAATGATTAATTTCACAAACAAATAACCCATGTAAAGATACCCATACACAAAACATACAATGATTAATTTCACACAAACAAATAACCCATGTAAAAAGATACCCATACACAAAAATTACAATGATAAATTTCACAAAACAATAACCCATGTAAAAGATACCCATAAACAAAACATACAATGATAAATTTCACAAACAAATAACCCATGTAAAAGATACCCATACACAAAACATACAATGATAAATTTCACAAACAAATAACCCATGTAAAAGATACCCATACACAAAACATACAATGATTAATTTCACAAACAAATAACCCAGGTAAAAGATACCCATACACAAAACATACAATGATTAATTTCACAAACAAATAACCCATGTAAAAGATACCCATACACAAAACATACAATGATTAATTTCAAAGTGGGATGGCTGCAGGCAGAAATCAAAACATGAGCTAAGAAGGGATTACTACGCCGATAAAAGGAGTTAACAAATTTTTAAAAACAAACAAACAAACAAACAAAAAAAACTCTTCAACAACAACAACAACAAAAACTACACCACTACCACCAACAACAAAAACCCGCAATGCATTCAGACAAGACAGGTAACATTCCAGACAATAAAAACAAAGGACGAAAAGAAAGTCACTGATCTCTTCGAACAAGTCGCAATGATTAGAAATAAACACATAACCCATGATGTTCAGAGAGAGAGAGAGAGAGAGAGAGAGAGAGAGAGGAGAGAGAGAGAGAGAGAGAGAGAGCGCGCGTAAAAAAAAAAAAAGAAAAAGAAAAGGACAATGTCCGGGAGCTGAGACTGGGGCTGAGGAGAGGGGGGTGGGGGGTAGGCGGGATTAAAGTGCAAAAATATGTCTTTTATTGATTTCTCCTCGCACAAGACATTGTGTGAAAGACAAAGAAAACACAGAAAAAAAAAAGTTCGTTTGTGGCTTGTTGATTTGTTTGTCTGCCTGTTTTTCGTTTTGTGTGTGTTGTGTGTGTGTGTGTGTGTGTGTGTGTGTGTGTGTGTGTGTGAAAGAAACTACCTACGGAACATTATCTTCAAAGTGTTATTTTTCTACTTACCCCTTTCCCAAATACCTGCGTGAGGTGTATGTGTGTGTGTGTGTGTGTGTGTGTGTGTGTGTGTGTGTGTGTGTGTGTGTGCGTGTGTGTGTGTGTGTGTGCGCGCGCGCGAGCGTGCGTGCGTGTGTGTGTACTGAGAGTAGACAAATATGAGCTCTGGCTAAATACGATGGAAACATTTTTTTCTTCCGCTGTCATTCATCTCTTGAGTGATGCGTGTGTGCGTGTGCGTGTGTGTGTGCACGCACGCGCGCGTGAATGTGTGTGTGTGTGTGTGTGTGTGTGTGTGTGTGTGTGCGCGCGCGCGCGCGCGCGTGCGTGCGTGCGTGTGTACGTGCGCAAGAGATGGTATTTCAGTAAGAATTTTAAGTACATTTCAGGCAGCACACTAGCTTGCCTTCATCCTCTCTCTCTAACACAGACAGACTTACGGGCAGAGAGAGAGAGAGAGAGAGAGAGAGAGAGAGAGAGAGAGAGAGAGAGAGAGAGAGAGAGACAGACAGACAGACAGACAGACACAGACGGACAGGCAGAAGTAGAGAGACAGACAGACAGACAGAGCAAAAGCGGAATGACTCTCTCTTCACCTTTCTTGTCGTAAGGCGGTGAGTGGCGGTTGTCGTCCATGCACTCGAAGCCCAGCTGGTCTTTCAACATGTCGTCGTGCTTCAAGCGAACCTCGTCCTCCGCCGCCGTGACTGTCAGTCTGTCCGAGCAGCTCTCCACACTGGCGCTGCTGTCGTTGAGTCCACTGTCGACAGAACCCCCAGAATTGTTCATGATGACACTGTCGTCTGCACCCCGGCCGCCCGGCCTTTCCAGTTCCCCGACATTGTGCGACAGGCTCACGGGGCTGTCGTCTGCTTTCACCCTGTCGGCGGCAGACGACATTTCGCCGGCCGTGACCGTCACCATGACGTCTTAACTCAGCGGAAAAAATCGAACGGAATCGGCTCAGTACAGTAGCTTGTCGATGATTGACATTATTTGATGATGCGTAAATCGATGGCAAAACAAGGAACAAACAAACAAATCGATGGAAATTCAATGGGTGCAGGCCTTCGGCTCGGCTGGAATGAAAACGAAACACTGATGCCGATGAACCATATCCTCAGTGGACTGTATTCACAGATTATTTTCAGTGATGTGGAGTTGCTCTGAAGTCATCGAATCAGTGACACGTAACTCCACTCCAATAATAATCCAATACCGGAGTCGCCTTACAAGTCAAAAAGCAAGTGTTCGCCAAATCGAGGCCGC
>JADBJO010005340.1:17500-20000 GCA_016801955.1 Conus betulinus | reverse complement strand
TAGGATGTCATGGTTGTAGGATGTCATGGTTGTAGGACGTCATGGTTGTAGGATGTCATGGTTGTAGGATGTCATGGTTGTAGGATGTCATGGTTGTGGGATGTCATGGTTGTAGGATGTCATGGTTGTAGGATGTCATGGTTATAGGATTTCATGGTTGTAGGATGTCATGGTTGTGGGATGTCATGGTTGTAGGATGTCATGGTTGTAGGATGTCATGGTTGTAGGATGTCATGGTTGTAGGATGTCATGGTTGTGAGATGTCATGGTTATAGGATGTTATGTTTGGGATGTCAGTTTGGGATGACATCGCTTATGGGTGTGTCACTTTTATTGGGTGTTGTGTTTCAGGAATGTCGCTTTGTGGAATGTCGTCTTTCTGGGATGTTGCTTTTGTAGATTATATTGTTTATTGAATATTAAACAGTATACTTTATTTATTGAATATGAAAATGCTTTAGTCATATACACGTTTGATATTCTGTAATTTCCATAGCCTACATTAGAGTATCTTATATCATAAAACAAAAATGCAGTTCGCACCTATGGTTGCTTTCCCTGGCGAAATAGAATTAGATGATGTCGTTTTTACTCATGAACTGACTTGCTTACAATTAAAAAAGATAATAAAGTGAAATGAAATAAAACAAAATTAAAAACTTTACCTGATGACCCTCTTGTTTTTTCCAGACTCAATTTTTTTCTCCCATGTATACAACGAAGACGCTAATTTTTTTCCCCTTTACATTTCGATGCCGATCCTGATCAAAGGACGAATCCAAGATCCGTACAACGTTGGCTGAGGTCTTCGTTCTCCCCAAATCCTTGTACTTCCAGTTTCATTGTTCTTTCCCGGAGGACACATGCTGTTCCGGTAGAGGAACATTTTCAACGTGTCAGTTATGCACGAATGCTTCCTGCACTTGCCACACGGATTAGTCAACAGCCTGATGACTTCTTCACACACCGAAACAGATGTGTCGTGCTGGTCCACAGACATGCTGATCTGAACGTTGGAGGGTTTTGCTCAGTCATGATTAATGTTCTTCCGCGCAACTTAACTTCAAACAGGAAAAAAAAGTGAAAAGGTGAAACACAGCCAGCATGTGTTCCTAACTTGGGGAGATACTGAGAGGAAAGTGTTGAAGAACCCAGTGCTCTCATCTTTTCATTTATGAAATGCATTTCTCTTCTTTGGATATCGTTCACTTGAAACTGCATGTGCACATATTTTTTTTAAAAACCACGTCAAGAGAGTATTTATACAACGACTACCGGATTTAAACAGGTCACTCAGCTAGGAATAGCACTTACTTTTGTGTGTGTGTGTGTGTGTGCGTGTGTGTGTGTGTGTGTGTGTGTGTGTGTGTGTGTGTGTGTGTGTGTGTGTGTGTGTGTGTGTGTGTGTGTGTGTGTGTGTGTGTGTGTGTGTCTGTCTGTCTGTCTGTCTGTCTGTCTGTCTGTCTTTACATCTGTTCGCTTTCTTTGCTTGTTTGTTTGTTTTGTTTTGCTTTTGCTTTTTAGTTGTTCTTTTTTTTTTTTATCTGTCGCCGAATAGTCTATGGCTTGAGTATCTAGACAGTGTAGGTGGCTCAAAGTTTGACAGAATACAGAATACAAAAAAAAAAAAAAAAAAAAAAAAAAAACCTCTCACAAAGGGAGGGGGTGAGTGGGGTGGTGGTGGTGGTGGGGGGGGGGGGGGGGGTTGTGGTAATGGGGGTAGAGGGTGGGAGAGAGCCGGTTATAAGTAAGCGCATGTTACACAGAACGCTACAATTCAAAACTCTTCAGCTGTGACAGAAATATACTACGATACCTCTCTGCCTTGGAGGGATTTTCATTTTTTTTCAAATTATGTTCACGCTTTTGTGTGTGTGTGTGTGTGTGTGTGTGTGTGTGTGTGTGAAGGTAAAAGTTATAGCAAATTTTCAGGGATATACTTACTACTCGGGTACTTCTGCACCCCGTCCCTCATCCTCCATTTCTACCTACACCTCATTACCCCCCCCCCCCCCCCCCCACACACACACACACACACACATCCCTCCCCCCACCATCTGTATTATAAGCCCATTCTCAAACATGCGTCAAGCTTAGCAGGTATTTTTGACGGAAATGAACCTGACCTAAAAGGGAAGTATGGATTTAATTTTGGCCTATTGTTTGTTTCGTTTTGTTTGCTTTTTTTTGTTCTTTTAATCAAAAGCAATCACTGCAGGCGTGTGTGTGTGTTGGAAATGTGTTATCGAGATGGTAAATATAGCACAGCTCCCTGACTTTTTTTTTTTTTTTTGAAATAGCTGGATTAGCCTTTTCATGGCTGACTGGACCACAAAAACAGGTGACTCCTTACAGCTAAAAGAAAAAAAAATGTCATAGTCATCATGTTTTGAAAACTTTAATCAAGCAACTGTGAATATGACCCAATGATATCGTTTTTCATTTCTTTTTTTTTTTTCTCGTTTTATTAAAGAAGTTATGTGTTTGTTTGTTTGTGATA
>JADBJO010005340.1:0-10000 GCA_016801955.1 Conus betulinus | reverse complement strand
CGTTCGTCCAGCCACTGCCGTTACCACCTCCACCATCAAGGACCCCGCCGTTACCACCACCACCATCACCACTGCCGTTACCACCTCCACCGCCGCGCTTTTTCGCGCGAGTTGAGCTGAAAGACGCCGGACTTTTACTTTGCCCCTTGCAGACAAAAAAACACCCACGCTTCTGTGAACTTCGAAAACAAGCCCTGCCCCCTACCCCCCCCCCCCCCCTTCCGCCCCCGTCCTCCCACCTCTTCTCCCTACGTTTACCGATACCTTCACTCACTCCCCACCCCCACCCCCCTTCCCTTTCCTCCCTCTGTCTTTAAAAAAAGGGAAGGCGAGGGAAGCAGGGGGGCACAGAAAATCAGCCTGCATTGAGCAGCGCGAAAGGCAGATCAAGGCGGCACAAATCGCCCTTTGTGGGCGGTGGCTTTGAAGAGGTGGAGGTGGGTTTTTATGTCGTTTCACAGGTCATTCACAGACAGCACACAGCGCAGGGGAGGGCGGGGGGGGGGGGGGGGGGGGGGGAGGAGAAATGGTGGGAGAAACGTAGGTGGGGGGGGGGGGGGGGGGTAGGGAAAGGGGTACAGGTTGGAAGAAGTCGGGAATCGAAGAGTGAAGGAAGGGGGATAGCTACCTTGTGGTGCCACTGGTGAAGGAATGGGGGATAGCCACCTTGTGGTGCCACTAGTGAAGGAAGGGGGGATAGGCACCTTGTGGTGCCAATAGTGAAGGAAGGGGGGATAGCTACCTTGTGGTGCCACTAGTGAAGGAAGGGGGATAGCCACCTTGTGGTGCCAATAGTGAAGGAAGGGGGGATAGCCACCTTGTGGTGCCACTAGTGAAGGAAGTGGGATAGCTACCTTGTGGTGCCAATAGTGAAGGAAGGGGGGATAGCCACCTTGTGGTGCCAATAGTGAAGGAAGGGGGGATAGCCACCTTGTGGTGCCAATAGTGAAGGAAGGGGGATAGCCACCTTGTGGTGCCACTAGTGAAGGAAGGGGGGGGTAGCTACCTTGTGGTGCCAAGTAGTGGAAGGAAGGGGGATAGCCACCTTGTGGTGCCACTAGTGAAGGAAGGGGGATAGCCACCTGTGGTGCCAATAGTGAAGGAAGGGGGGATAGCCACCTTGTGGTGCCACTAGTGAAGGAAGTGGGGATAGCCACCTTGTGGTGCCAATAGTGAAGGAAGTGGGGATAGCCACCTTGTGGTGCCAATAGTGAAGGAAGGGGGATAGCTACCTTGTGGTGCCACTAGTGAAGGAAGGGGGGGGGGGGTAGCCACCTTGTGGTGCCAACTTCTGACCTGCTGATCTCAAGGTGCTAACCGTCTTCTTCTTGCCAGATTGTCGTCTGCTGTGCTGTTTTTTGTTTTTGTTTGTTTGTTTTTGTTTTTTGTTTTTAGCAAGAGGGGTGGGGGTGGGGGCGTGGGAGAGGGGGGGGGGGGGGGGGGGGGGGGGGAGGGGGGGGGGAAGGTGAAGGGGGGGGGGGGGAGGGGGGGGGGCAGCTCTGACCTCAAAGTTTGAAGAGCATGGTTATTCCTCACTACGGGTCAGAGAGGAGCAGCTGAGAGGAGGAAGTCGGTGGGGGAGGTGGAGGGAAGAAAGTGGTGTGCGTGCGTGTGTGGTGTGTGTGTGTGTGTGTGTGTGTGTGTGTGTGTGTGTGTGTGTGTGTGTGTGTGTGTGTGTGCAAAAACAGTGGGATGGGGTGGGATGGGATAGGGTGGGATGGGGTGGGGTGGGGTAAAAGGCGGTGGAGTGGGGGGGGTGGGGGGGGGGGGGCCGCTGTCTGTTACACTCGGTGAAGCACATGATGTGGTTTTGTCGTCTTCGTTTTCACTGCCTTTCATGGCCGTCTTCACTGGATTTATTCTTCCTCCAATACCCCCCCCCCCACCCCCACCTCTCTCCCCGCCGCCCCTTCCCCCCGCCTGTTTTAACCCTTTTTTTAAGATTATCGGACCCTGCCCGAACTATCTCCACTTCACCACCATCATCTCCTCTCTCTCTCTCTCTCTCTCTCTCTCTCTCTCTCTCTCTCTCTCTCTCTCACGGTCTGTCACTGTCTGTCTGTCTGTCTGTCTGTCTGTCTGTCTCTCTCTCTCTCTCTCGGTCTCTCTCTCTCTCTCTCTCTCTCTCTCTTCTTCTCTGTCTCTCACTGTCTGTGTGTCTGTGTGTCTGTGTCTGTGTGTCTGTCTGTCTGTCTGTCTGTCTGTCTCTCTCTCTCTCTCTCTCTCTCTCTCTCTCTCTCTCTCTCTCTCTCTCTCTCCCGTATGCCTATATTAACAGAAAACATCTGTAAGGTATATTCTCTAAAGATTTGAGTGGTAAGCTCTTTAGTTCGATTGGAGAGTGGAGACTGCGACAATGGACGGAAGAAAAGAAAAGAATACTGCTGAAGAACACCACTCAGGTTGAAAACAAACACTCAGGTTCAAATAAACACTCAGGTTTAAATGAACAGGATATTCAATCGTACATCATGTACTTATTTCACTTCCACGATGCGAAAAACGGTTTTCCATGGTCTTAAGTTGTATGTAGTCTTCATTGACTTTGAGAAGGCATTTCATTGCATTGGTACAAATTTAGTTTGTAATTAAAAAAACGAAAAGAAAGAAAGGCATCAAACAGTACACCGCACGAACGTGTTGAAAGCGTGCGCGTTGACTTTATATACGATAAGATGTGGTGCTAACTGTTACTGATCATATTAACTGCACTTCTCGTGTGTGTGTGTGTGTGTGTGTGTGTGTGTGTGTGTGTGTGTGTGTGTGTGTGTGTGTGTGTGTGTGTGTGTGTGTGTGTGCGTGTGAATGTGTGCGTGCGTGCGTGCGTGCGTGTGTGTGTGTGTGTGTGTGTGTGTGAAGAAATCCAAGAACCTGTTTCATTGCAATATAAAAATCATAAGTTTTGCATGACGCTCGGCAAAGATTTCATTCCCCTGCAATGCCAGATGATAGTGTGTTTTGTGTGTGAAATTGGTCCCTGTCCAACCGCCCGTTTGCCAGTTGATGTTAAGGGGACTTTGATCTCTTTATTGCAGCATCATATTCACTTGGTTGGTGAATCAGTAGCTCCAACGGTCAGCAGCTCCAACGGTCAGTAGCTCCAACGGTTAGTAGCTCCGACGGTCAGTAGCTCTGACGGTCAGTAGCAATGGTCAGTAGCTCCAACGGTCAGTAGCTCCAACGGTCAGTAGCTCCGACGGTCAGTAGCAACGGTCAGTAGCTCCAACGGTCAGTAGCAACGGTCAGTAGCTCCAACGGTCAGCAGCTCCAACGGTCAGCAGCTCCAACGGTCAGTAGCTCCAACGGTCAGTGGTCGGAACGCTGTACCAGGTCAGTCACTTTGATCACAGTGAACATCTGTCTTAACAAGTATCGTCAGCAAACAAAAATACTACGCTACTTCCGTGTGGGTTATAACTTATATACAACCCAAACTCCAAGCACCCCGTCAAAAATACAAATGTTACTATCAATTCCATTTAGATCAAACGTCGTCTATTCTTAACCATTAACAGGCCTGGTAAGGGTGTATTTAGGATGTTATCAGTTCACAGTCAGCAGGTAAATCACAGTCATTCTCTTTATTGTTCATATTGATATCATCGGTGTGATTGATGGTGGTGCTTACATCAAAGTCACCACATAACAAGGCGTTACCCATTGTTGTTGGTCCTTCAGCTTCGCTCTCGAAGGAGTCCCAACACCACGTTGCAGGTATCGTCTTCACCAAAGGAATGATCTCTACATACACGACCTAAATGTGCATTTCTATTTTCTGTGGGTTTTACTTTACATGATGCTTTAATAGACCTATTTAAAAAAAAAAAAGAGATCTTCTGGGGAAGATAATGTCTGTTTTTAATTGTGAACAGAGTTACCATTTCTGAGTGAATGGGTGAAGCAAAGAGTATAGAGAGTGAAGTGTTGAAGTGCATGCCGGGATAACTATCAGCAAAGAGGTATAGAGAGTAAAGTGTTGAAGTGCATGCCTGGATAACTATCAGCAAAGAGGTATAGCGAGTAAAAGTGTTGAAGTGCATGTCAGGATAACTATCAGCAAAGAGGTGTAGAGAGTGAAGTGTTGAAGTGCATGCCAGGATAACTGTCAGGATATCGACAATCTGCATTCCATGCATACTGTTAAATTCCATGGTTTGGGGCATTCTCTCTCTGCTGGTGAACTGTTGAACTGACCGATGGGGCAACATTGCTTTGTCTGTGAGTGAACTGTTGAAACTGAGTGGATGGGGCAACATTGCTTTGTATCTCAGTGAACTGTGGAAACTGACTGATGGGGCAACATTGCTTTGTGAGTGAACTGTTGAACTAAGTGAAGGGGCAACATTGCTTTGTCCCTCAGTGAACTGTTGAACTGACTGATGTGGCAACATTGCTTTGTCTGTGAGTGAACTGTGTTGAACTGAGTGATGGGGCAACATTGCTTTGTCTCTGAGTGAACTGTTGAACTGACTGATGGGGCAACATTGCTTTGTCTGTGAGTGAACTGTTGAAACTGACTGATGGGGGCAACATTGTTTTGTCTATGAGTGAACTGTTGAACTGACTGATGGGGCAACATTGCTTTGTCTGTGAGTGAACTGTTTGAACTGACTGATGGGGCAACATTGCTTTGTCTCTGAGTGGAACTGACTGACGGAGCAACATTGCTTTGTCTGTGAGTGAACTGTGGAAGTGACTGACGGAGCAATATTGCTTTGTCTGTGAGTGAACTGTTAAACTGACTGACGGAGCAATACTGCTTTGCGCATGTCCACCAGCGGCATCTGGCCCATGAAAATGGCAGCTGATCGCCAGCTGTGACACAGATTAGCTCCCTTGCAAATTTCCGCACATCGCCTGTTTGCAGCCTCGCAATATCACTGATCATTTTCTGTCTGTAAGAATATGACATAAAGTCTGCTTTACTCTTTTATGTAAATAAAAAAAAAAAAATTTTTTAAACTGAAGCCCTCGAAGCTCCCCCCTCTTCTCACCCTTCCCCCCTTTTTTCTGTCTATCGTTTTTTTGTTTCTTTGTTTTGGTTGTCTATGAAAGTGACACCTGCAGAAAAGCGAGGCAAAGATACAATCTCCGCCATCTTGTTTCAGTCGGCTAATAATATGTGTGGGGGGTGCTACAAAACGTTTCAAGCGCTCACTGCAAACATGTCGATGCCTGGACAGAGCGTCAATGTGTTTATAAAACGCTCTGCCAGAGCGCCTCACGGCAGGTGGTGAGCTCTATGAAGACTACTGTATTAAAAAGAAAGAAGAGTACCAGAGAAAATTATCTGACGAAGTGTTCAATGAGAGGCCTCAGTTAAAAAAAAAAAACTGACAAGATAACCTCCCTTTGGAAAGACCGTTTCTTTCTGCCAAATCTTGTGGTTTAAATTCGTTTAAACAATGAACGTGCAGGTTTTGTGTTCTGTTTGGCATTGATATAGAACATTAAGGCGTTTTCTAATGACATGATCCTTGACGCTGAAAAACAAAGAAAACACAATGGAGAGAAGCCATTGTTCGAAGGCGTGTGAGAACGGTGGTGTTTCCTGAATGGGGTGCTTTTGGGGATTACACCGGTTCCGTCAAGGTACATGTGGTGTTGCAGACTGAAGCAATATCCTTAGACAATGGGGAGGGGTTGTGGGTGGCTAGATTATCCTAAGACAATGGGGAGGAGTTGTGGGTTGGCTGGATTATCCCAAGACAATGGGGAGGGGGGTGGCGGGGGGGGGGGGGGGGGGGGGGGGGGGGGGGGGGAGACGGAGCTCTTGAACCCTACATTGATACCCCCAGGATAACAATTCGTTGAGAGGGGCACCCCAAACGCCTTTTTTTTCATATTGGATATTCCGTCGTGAATCGCACCCGGCAACGTCAGATGACCATTTAGTCCTTCACCACGCAGCCAGAAAAGACAGACAGCCACGCTCTCTTCAGGTCAGAAAGGACAGACAGCCACGCTCTCTTCAGGTCAGAAAGGACAGACAGCCACGCTCTCTTCAGGTCAGAAAAGACAGACAGCCACGCTCTCCTCAGGTCAGAAAAGACAGACAGCCACGCTCTCCTCAGGTCAGAAAAGACAGACAGCCACGCTCTCCTCAGGTCAGAAAAGACAGACAGCCACGCTCTCCTCAGGTCAGAAAAGACAGACAGCCACGCTGTAGGCAGATCACAAAAGACAGACAGCCACGCTGTAGTCAGATCAGAAAGGACAGACAGCCACGCTCTCTTCAGGTCAGAAGAGACAGACAGCCACGCTGTAGTCAGATCAGAAAAGACAGACAGCCACGCTCTCTTCAGGTCAGAAAAGACAGACAGTCACGCTCTCTTCAGGTCAGAAGAGACAGACAGGTCACGCTCTCTTCAGGTCAGAAGAGACAGACAGTCACGCTGTAGTCAGGTCAGAAAAGACAGACAGTCACGCTGTAGTCAGGTCAAGCGGCTGTGTTTTATGACATCCCGACCCCGATTCCGACCCCCACCCTACTGCAAACCCTCACCCCTTTCCCACCCTCAACCCCCTCGCCCCGTTTCTTCTTCTTCTCCTTTTTCTTTCTTTTTTCTTCCTTTTTTTTTCTTTTTTTTTTTTTTTTTTTTTGTTTCAAGGGAGGGAATGAGGGTGGGTGACAATTTTGTGACAGGCAGTCACAACAATCAACTGCACGCCTTCAACTCGGAGTCGTCCTCGGGCGGCCCCTGAGAAGTGCACTCGGGCACCCTCCGACCTGGATGGGCCTTGGAGAAAAACACCCCTCCCAGCTACATGCTCTCTCCCCTTCCACCCCTCCTGCCTCCTCTCTCGCGTACCCCCCCCCCCTCCCCTCCCCACCTTCCCCATCCCTTCTTACTCTGGCTACCATGGGTGACGTTTTTAGGTCGGCTAATTGGACCCCCTTGAGGGTCGGTCTCTGTGAGCCGTCCGCTGTTGACGAGAGGACCAGACGTCTCTCTCTCTCTCTCTCTCTCTCTCTCGCTCTCTCTCTCTCTCTCTCTCTCTCTCTAGTCTCTCTCTCTCAGTTTCTTGTAGCGGGTTTTTTTTTTTTTTTTTGTAATTTTGTTTCGTTTTGTTCACACCTTGGAAACGGGACTAAACAACGGCGAGAGACAAAGCCAACAACAATGACGCGACAACGAAAAGAAGCAGAAAAAAGAAAGAAAGACCAAAAAGAGAGGAACGAAGAGAACGAAAAACAAAGAAAGGAAGCGAAAACAAAACAAAAGAAGGAAAAGAAGGAAGGACAGAAAGAAGAAGGAAAATAGGCACACGACGAGGATAAAAGATCATGGTGGAGAACAAGAAGAAAAAGGAGATGATGATGGTGAAGAGAAGAACAAGAAGGAAAAGTAGATGACGAGAGGGTGAAGAGAAGAAGAAGGAAAAGTAGATGACGATGGTGAAGAGAAGAACAAGAAGAAAAAGTAGATGACGATGGTGAAGGAGAAGAACAAAAAGAGAAGAGAACTAGAAACATCAACAAAACCAAAGTGGGACACAAGAAGAACAAACAATGACCGCAAAGTCATCTTAGCTTGTTAGTATAATTATGGGAACAGATGTTTGCAGGTAGTGTGTGTGTGGGGTGAGAGACTAACTATAGGTTTGAAATTCAAACACACACACACACACACACACACAAACACACACACACACACACCACACACACACACACACACACACACCCGGAGAGCAGCAGCGCGCGCACGCGCCGTAAAAATAACGAAAGAAAACAGAATAAGAAAAGAACGGTGTGTGTGATCTGTGTGCACGCGGGCATGCCTGTAATAATTCTCTTTTACACACACACACACACACACACACACACACACACACAACACACACACACACCCGCGCAGGAGCGCGCGCGTACACGTGCTCACGCATGATCACACACCCACGCTCTCAGACACCACCCGCACGCACGCACTCACATGAACGTACAAGCAACACAACCACAGGCACTCACGCGTGCACGTAAAAACCTACTCAGACACTCGGAAGGTGGATGGGAAATTGGAGGGAGGGGGGGGGGAGGGGGGGGGGGGGTACGACTGATGACAGAAATTTGTTTTGAAACATCTAGTGAAACTCACATGTTAAACAACAATTCGCAAGACGAAAAAAAAAAAAAAACATCCTGCAAACGTTCTTTGACATAACGGAAAGCGTACGAACAAGATATGGCATAAACTTGTATGCACTGAAAACTATTAGAATAAATGGAATCGTGTATAATTGCATCAAAGTTTTCCTTCAAAGTAGAATTATTCAAACAAGAATAGAGGCATACATATTCCCAACACCACAGAACGCGCCGGGTAAGCGACACAGGGGTCTTCCACAAGGATCACATGTTTTATCTCCATCTTATTTGGGCAATATCCTAATTGCAGGATACAACGAAAGGTTTATCCAAATTTAGTCTACCAGTTTGCTGAGACAATAATTGCTGATTTAGACTATAGATCTGCTGAATAATGTCACTATGAAAAAAAAAAAAACCATTGAGATGCCTTAAATTACCTAAAGATCAAATATCAACATAAAATTACAATAAAAATCAGTTATTTTTACATAAAAATGATCGGATTTGAAGCTCGGCGGCAGAAAAAAATAATGATTTATAACTCTGGATATCAGAGAAAACTCCCGCATTTTAACTCTGAATGGGGCACGGTCTTTAACAAATACGTCTCAAAGTCTTTTAAATTTCCTAGCAGTAACTCTAACATCAAAAAATCTCACATACTTTGTAAAGATCCATAAGCAAACAAAAACGGGGACGAGATAAGAGAGATATTAACACACGACCTTTCTTCTGCTTTGTGGCAGTCCTAGATTGATTTATGCCTCAAGAATTCTTCTTCAGCGACCCTCAACAGCCATGTTACTTAAGGATAGGTTAGAAAGTGTCGTAACTGCCAAAAGCAACTTGCTCTTGGAGTTCCCACACATCATGTAACATTGGGGATTATAAAATAATCAAATTGGGAGATCTTACCTTTGAACGAGTTTTGAAAAGGTAGTCCTCCTCTAAATTTGTTTTAAAGAACCTTTCACAAAAAAAGTTTCTGGTACAAATGAGAGTATCTCTAAATTCAGAGACAGATTTTGCTAAAAGAGCAAAAGACATTATAAATCAACTAAAATCTATCAGTCATATCATCTACTCTTCTCTCTTAAAAAAAACAACAAAATTAACCAAAGTTTCAAATAGCTGTCAACCCCTCGGTCCTTTCACCCCATCTCCCAACCAAACAAGCAAGCAAATTATGACACAAACTATACTGAACTGAACCAAAAAAGATCCACCCATACTTCTTTTAAAAAATATTATGTAAATTCTCATTTCCGGCAAAATCAGCAAGTAAGGACCATCTTTAAATTTTTTTTACAGGATGGCTTCAGTGTGGTAGATGACCCCGTAGAAACAGGAGCAAGCTTTTATAATATCAAACATTAAAAAGTAGAGAACTAAATTATCTCGGCATACACTGTCAATTTTTGGCTGCAGGGGAAATACCTTGCTATCTTAATGGATGCCCCGTAAAGTAGTAAACAGTGGGGTAAAGGATTCAAAGTGAACGCGGGACAGATAGGAGGGTACAATTTCTTTTATCTTTCTTGCCTTTTTTTTTGTTTTTTAATTTGCTCCTAGTTCAATACAGAACACGATGACACAGTAAATCGGGCTGTTTTCAGAACAGATGGAATGCAAGGAACTCATCGTGGGCAAGGTACGGGGGGTTGGTCTGGGGTGTTGTGTGGGGTGTACTTGACACTTTGTTGGTTTTGACTTCTTAGGTCTTTTAGACATTAGTATAATTATTCTCCATATAGATGTCTATGTTGCCCCCGCCCGGTGGTTTGGTAGTTTCGTCTTTTACCATTGTTGCGGTTTCTTCTCGAACGTGCTAGGGGTCTTATTTAGGATTTGCCCAT
Source organism: Conus betulinus (assembly GCA_016801955.1). Lineage (NCBI taxonomy): Eukaryota > Metazoa > Mollusca > Gastropoda > Neogastropoda > Conidae > Conus > Conus betulinus. Next base: position 55 of record JADBJO010005340.1, on the reverse strand, counting down.
TTTTTTTCTTTGCTTAGTTTGGGTGTTGGCCAGGGTGAGAGTGTGTAGAGGATTC
>JADBJO010005339.1:159362-161862 GCA_016801955.1 Conus betulinus | reverse complement strand
TATCAAGAGTCTTGGAGGGAGGTTTTCGGATGTGGCCGCGCCGGTAAGGTTTGGTCCTCCGAGCATCGTTGTGACGCTAGCTTGTGTCCGCGGTGAGGTGTCTGGTTGTCCAGAGCCTGTATTGTCCCCAGAGCTCCCTCACAGTTTTGGCCTTTTTTTTTACCCTGTTCTTGCGTTTGAACTATCCATCCCCAGTCCTCCCACTTCCCCTTCATCATCACCAGCCATTCCTTCAGCAAGTTATCCCCCTGGAGACTGCGCCCTGGGACCTTCATCCTCACACCCACTTCGACGCCCCAAGTTCAACAATTCTTCTCTGCGCTCGCTGGGCTACATTGCCTGCGTGCTACCATCCCCCACAGTGCCAGCAATTAACCTTTCCCGGGCGGGTGCTTGGACTTTTGAACATCTTTTCGTTTGCTTTTATTTTCGCTGTTCACAACCTGTTCTATAGTTATAATTAATTCATTCTGGTACTCATCATAATCATCCTCATCCCCATCCTCCTCATCATATGCGTTTTGATGTATGTTGTTTCGTGTGATTCTATTGTTGTGTGATTTGTGCAATGAAGTGTCATTAAATGTTGGAAATGGAACTGTGTTAGTGGGTTAGTGTTAGAGTAAGAGTGGGAAAGGGTGTGGGTCTTGGTTTCGTGGGCACTAGCAGATGGGCAGACAGACAGACAGGCAGACATACACACAAACAAAAGGACGGACAGACAGCCAGATAGACAGACAGACAGTCAGGCAGACAGACAGACACACAGACAGACAGCTGGGTTTCAGTTAGTGAGATGGAGGTACATGCATTGATAGATCAATGCTCATTAAAATAAACAGACATATTGAAAAAAAAAAAAAAACAATGAAGAGTACAACAGACAGACAGAGATACAATTTTACACCACAAGTTGAAGATTACGTCATTCCAGATCAAACACTGGCAGGCAGGACCGATGGGGACAGACAACGGTTCCACTGACGACTAGAGCCGCGTAATGGACCAGTCCACTCGCGCTATCAGTTCCACTCCGCACACACTGTTCAGATTCTAATGAGATGACCCCCTCCCCCACCCCCACCCTCACCCCCCATGGGATTTCGGGATTGGTTGGGTCTTTGTTTGATATTCAATAGACATAAATGGAAAGAGGGAGAGAAACGCTCGCGCGCGCGCGCGCACACACACACACACGCACACACACACACGCGTACATACACAGGCACACGGACACGGACACACACACACACACACACACACACACACACACACACACACATGTACACATACGTACGTACGTACGTGCACACACACACACACACACACCACACACACACACACACACACACACACACACACACACACGTACACACACGTGCACATACACACACATACGCACGCGCGCGTGCGGCACAGAGAGGAGAGAGAGAGAGAGAGAGAGAGAGAGAGAGAGAGAGAGAGAGAGAGAGAGAGAGAGAGAGAGAGAGAGAGAGAGAGAGAGAGACAGACAGAAAGACAGACAGACAGACTGACAGATAGACAAGACTGACAGGCACACAGTCAAATATATTGAGACAGGGAGGCGGAGACAGAAAGGCACAGGAAGGCGGAGAAAATGGCGCAAAACAAAATAAAATCAAATCAGAAACAAAAACATTTAGGCGGATGCTAGTCAGCAACAATGACAGACAGTGGTGCCAGAGAGACATCTGTGAATCTTAATTCGCCGGTCTCCTCGATCGGTTGCATCCCACGGGGTATTCAGTCCACTCAGCTCCCCACCCCCACCCCACCCGGCTCCCCCTTCCCCCCATTAAGTCAGGTTACGTTAGGTCTTTGTTTCGTTTACAGCTTTTCCACACTCACACGTACAATGCGCAAGCTCAGAAGAGGAGAGAGAGAGAGAGAGAGAGAGAGAGAGAGAGAGAGAGAGAGAGAGAGAGAGAGGGAGGAGAGAGAGAGAGAGAGAGAGAGAGAGAGAGGGGCAGAGACAGAGAGAGAGAGAGAGTCAGTGAGAGAGAGAGAGAGAGAGAGAGAGAGACAGACAGACAGACAGACAGACAGACAATGAGAGAGAGAGAGAGAGGGAGAGAGAGAGAGACAGACAACAGACAGACTTTTAGACAGACAGAAAAACAGAGAGAGAGACAGACAAAATAGACAGGCACACACAGATAATGAAACAGAGAGGCCGAGACAAAAGAGCACGGGATGTCAGACAGAAAGGCGCGAAGAAAGCAAAACAAATAAATAAATAACAAGATGCAAAGCATAGAAACGTACTCCCAGTTTATCCTCAATGCGAGTGAGATATTCCATAAAGAGGAAAAACCACCTTGGACTGGTGTAATCGTTAGTAATGGCTATTCTGGTAAACATCGGCCATCATCTGTGACCTATAATGAACATACTTACAAAATTTTCAGAAAGATCGGCCAAGAACTTTCTGAGATTTTCCACAAAGAAGAAAACCATTATGGGCCGTTAGTAACGGCTA
>JADBJO010005339.1:151862-154362 GCA_016801955.1 Conus betulinus | reverse complement strand
AGGGAAACCCATCGGCCCTGTCTGTTATGACAGTGATGGACGCTGTACATGGCAGGTGAGCATGACCACTGATGGCTGCACCCCACTGGGGCAGAATTTCACTGGGTTCTGCAAGAGGCCAAGGGCGCCCAGAGACTGAGCGACCCGCTCGCTGACAGAGTTCACAGAAACTGAACTTGGGGCCAAGGCCAAAACCACGGAGGTCAGAGAAGCAGTCGAAGCAAGAACCATAATCTTTAAAGGTGAGGCTGTTCGCAAAAACACTGCCATTGGAGATGACAGGGCGATGGGAAAGTCTGGAAGAAAGGCACGGTGAAACGTCTGTAAATGGACACCCACCTGCCCCTAACCTCCATGAAGTGAATCTGGTGACGTTCAATTCATATTTCCCACCTTTCTGGTGACATTCAATTCATATTTCCACCCTTTCTGGTGACATTCAATTCATATTTCCCACCTTTCTGGTGACATTCAATTCATATTTCCCACCTTTCTGGTGACATTCAATTCAATTTTCCCACCTTTCTGGTCACATTCAATTCATATTTCCCACCTTTCTGGTGACATTCAATTAAAATTTTCCACCTTTCTGGTGACATTCAGTTCATATTTCCCACCTTTCTGGTGACGTTCAATTCATATTTCCCACCTTTCTGGTGACATTCAATTCATATTTCCCACCTTTCTGGCGACATTCAATTCAAATTTTGGTGACATTCAATTCACATTCCCCACCTTTGAAACAATAGTGGGGTAACATGTAACCTTTTCTGCAGAAGCAGTCAACAGGTCATGCACTCACGGCAAGCAGTCACTGACCACATGTACAAACGCGTAAATCAACAAATGGCAGAGGTACCTCAGTGGGCGGAAGGCGAATCACGTTTCACCACCTCTGATGGAAGGTGTCAATTTCCTGGTCTGTCTAAGGAAAGAGGAGAGCGCTTCACTTATCACCATTGGTACGGCATTGTATATATAAAGTAATGTCGTTTGTCATTGGTATAGCGCTGCTGCGTTTAGCTATACTTATCTACACCGAACTGATGGGGTTTGATTTAGGACACAAAATCAGTTCATCGATATATCAAAGGTGCCTTCGAGGGAAACCCAACGTTCTACCAACAAAAAGAACCTGGAAATTAGAACTAGATATGTTGAAGAAGTGGGCTCCTGTAGTAAAAAAAAAAAAAACCCAACCAACCCCAAAAACCTCACTATGAAAGAACTTTTCACAAAATCTTGTAACGCTTCTTGCTATATACTCACTGGACAGCGATGCCACATTTAACATACACTGGATATTTCGAGCATGTGTCTAAAAGACAACATATGAACATTTTATGTGAACAGTGTTAGGAAAAAACATACACGACATGGGGCCCACCAAGCCGGATTGGATCGCTTGAGCTTAAAGACAACGGCTGGTGTGTGTTTAACAACAGTATAGAAATACTTGAGAAGGGATGCTACGATTAGGAAAGTCAGCACAAAAGTTATTCACAGCCTAACAGGCACCCCATCATGGTGTCAGCACAGACAGTTTAGTGCCTTAGGTTCGAAGGCAAGCATTGACACATCCATGTTCACACCTCGTAGCACGAGAGGTGCCAGAGCATCAGCCGCTGAAGCAGCGTACGCCAGTCAATGTCATCATGGCAGCAGCTGGCTGGTCAAGGGGTCTGCTACATTGACTTGCTTTGTACATCAAACATTCATCACAACTGGAAACGCCAATATTTGGACAGGCCTTAGTGAAATGCTACTGGTCAGAGATTAAGGCATGTTTCAGTTGACAAAATCAACGCACTGACTGAAAGGTGTGTGTGTGTGTGCGTGCGTGTGTGTGCATGCGTGCATGCCTGTGAGCGCGCGCACATGCATGTGCTTTTGTGCGCGCGTGTTTTTGTGAGTCTGTGTGTAGGTGCACGTATGGCAAGTATATGCAGGTAGCTCTAATGTCATGTATACATAAAAGTAAACACAGAACGAACAGTACCAAGTAAATGAATAAACAAAAGTATGATTCAATCCGTCATCAGAGACTGATCTCATTTCACTCCAGTGACTCCCAAACCTGATACCGTTTCATCCACGAGTGTGGGGAAAAGCGGGTAGAAATGGGGGAGGGGGGGGATGGTGGGCGGGGGAGATTGTGCAGCAGAGGCAGGGGTAGACTACCTACCACGCAGCCACCAGAGCCCCTCAGATTGCATGCAGGTCCCATGCCTTGCAGATTGCAGATCCCAGCCAATGCATTGCAGATGTGAGCGGCATGAATGTTTTTTAGCGTGCTTTATCACGACTGGGCAGAGAAACTAATTATGGGGGTGTCGCGCGGGTGATTGTACCCCCCCACTGCCAGATAATTTACTTCCTCTCTCTCTCTCTCTCTCTCTGTGTCTCTCTCTCTCTGTCACTGTCCATCTGTCTGTATGTCTCTATCTCTGTCTCTCTCCGTATCCTCTCTCTGTTTTCTCTCTTTCTCTCCCCCCCCCCA
>JADBJO010005339.1:114362-124362 GCA_016801955.1 Conus betulinus | reverse complement strand
AATTGGATCCATCAAAGGCACATCAAGGACACTAAGGACAGGACACAATGGACGTCCTTGACCTTCCCCTTTTAGAGATGACAAGACCATGATGGAGGCAGCTCTCAATATTGGGCTTACTTCCCCTGTGACGATCGTTGTACGCGCCTGTTTACTTCTGTATTAGTTTCCTTCAGACAGGATTTTCTTGTTGGGCCTGACGACAGACGTCTTCAAAAACTTATTGTAGAACAAAGCTTGACCTAATTGTAGATCAAAGCTTGAAAGTATATTAAACAAGTGTCCACGCGCGCGTGCGTGTGTCTGTGAGAGAGAGAGAGAGAGAGGAGAGAGAGAGAGAGAGAGAGAGAGAGAGAGAGAGAGGAGAGAGAGGGAGAGAGAGAGAGAGAGAGAGGAGAGAGAGAGAGAGAGAGAGAGAGAGAGAGAGAGAGAGAGAGAGAGAGAGAGAGAGGAGAGAGAGAGAGAAGAGCGAACAAACGAACGATATTTCATTTTTCCAGAGTAATAAGATAAGCAGTTTCATATGCTTTTTCCCAACCATCCCTGGGTAAAAAAAAAGGAGCATAAAAAAGGAGAGAGAGAGAGAGAGAGAGAGAGAGAGAGAGAGAGAGAGAGAGAGAGAGAGAGAGAGAGAGAGAGAGCCAATGCGAAAGCGAATGCGCATGATTTATTCAGCGACAGTCTATCGCCCTTTGGGAAGGGCTGTGCGCAAGTGATCCCATGCAACAATAATTCTTATTCCGATGACACTTCAACATGTACCGAGTATGGCAAAGCTATTTCTCTGACCTTAAATGCTTTGTACAAATAAAGGCTTAGATATTTCGTTTTTACTGTTTTGATACTTGTGGGGTGACAGCAATAATCGCAATCTGAGCTTACTTAAATTTGTAAAAAGTTCGGCGCAATGTGTACATTTTTAGTGTGTGTTTTATTTTTTTAAATGAACAACAAAAGAGAGCATGCATATCAACATCTCCGTCTTCTTTACAGTATGCACACATCAAATCAAGTTCAGTTTGATACTTGTAAAGATTGGAGTGAACTGCAGTATCTGACAATCCAAAACGAAATCGGGTCATGATGAATTCCAGTGTCTATATCTTCGAATAAATACACATACGTATTTCAAAAACTGCTACCGCTTGGCATATGTTCATTCCACTCTTGGCACCGACAATGAACCGAACGCTATTTCAATAATACTTGTAACAAAAATACTTCACTCCTTCAACACTTTGGTTAAAAAAAAAAAAACAAAGCCAAACCCAAAGCGAAAAAAAAAAAAAAATTTCAATTTCTAACTTTTATCAACCATGTAAATCTTTTATGGCGTCCAATTCACGGAACACAGCATACGTGTTTCTTTGTAAACGCTGTATATCAAGATGCGTTAACTTTAGGTAATACAAGGACACAATTAACATTTGAACTGATAATCATAGAGTACCTGTCTATGTCTCCATAAATCAGATCATTATCTCGAGAGAGAGAGAGAGAGAGAGAGAGAGAGAGAGAGAGAGAGAGAGAGAGAGAGAGAGAGAGAGAGAAAATTTGAAGGAACGGCTTGTGTGGAGCTAGAGGAAGGTAAGAGGGGAACGAATGGTAAAGGACTGCTTACAATTTAATGTTCCATCATTAAGAATTCCCAACATTTTGTCTTCATAATGATAACATGAACGGAACAGCTAAAGGTAAATTTGTTTTGTGTTCTCTCTCTCTCTCTCTCTCTCTCTCTCTCTCTCTATATATATCTCTATATATATATATATATGCACGTGCACGTGCACGCACAACACACCCGCGTCAGAAAATTAAAACAAAAAGTAAACAAAGAAAAAAAAAGAAACAAAACAGAAACGAAAACGAAATAACCGCCTCAAAAACAAAGTATTCCCTCCAGCGATAGTTCAAACTGGAACAGCCAGAGCAGAAAGAAGACAAGCTTGAAAACAACAGCCTGGTGGCATCACCAAAGCACAAAACCCCTTTGGCCAGCCAGAAAAGAGCAAGAGACCATAACAGACTGATCAAATGAAAAAGCAAAGATGGATTCAAATGCACTCACTCGTCGTCTGAAAGCGGGTCCGGTGTGAGCGGGTTGGACAGAAGATAAACGCTTCGGCGCCGTTCCGGGGGAGTGTCCGTCGGAGGGGTAGACGGCGAGTCCCGGAACACCGGAAGGGACACGGACAACCTCCGCCGGATATCCTGCATCCTGGGGGGAAGTTGAAGACACACAACACTCAACGGTTAACTCCCTTGAGGAAGAATGTCTGCACGCTCAACGGTTCCCACAGTCTTATTAGTTGTTCAGCTTTGTGTACAATGAGGTCTTTGGGGACTCTTTTTCTCTCTTTCTTTTGTTATTGATTACTGATTCACTGCTCAAAACAGTTCTTTCAAACTCCGGTGTGTTACATTTAGTTTTGATTTTAGGTACTTCATCACTCCAGTGCTTTTTCTCGGTCTCCAAACACCAATGACGGTCTTTTTGATTTACTGGTATATTGGAAACTGAAAGAGAATCCACGGTCAGTTGCACTTTACACCGCTTAGGAGAATTTGTTCTGGGTCACTTTTGTTTTACAGATGATTCTTTTGAGCATAACTGCAGCAGTTCCGATGCTGGCTACATATGATTCCATTTGTAGCTGAATACAACAATGGTGAAAAAGCATCTAGTATATGGGACCATAGGCATGTTCATAAATACACTATTTAGGTCGCAAACACTCTGCTCAAGTCAGAAAAAAAATATTCATATAAGTGATTCTTTTACATTGATATTTTAGTATCTAATTGCCCAACAGGCAGGTTAATGGTCAAATTTTCTCATCCTGAGCACAGATGGCGAAAATCTTCCAAAACTTTTGTAATCAACAGGAAACGCAGTCAACACTGATCTCCTGTCACCTTTCCTTTAGTGCTGTGTTGGAGATCAATAAGCTCATTTACACCGAAAGAACGGATGACTGCAGAGAGAAGCAGAGAGAAAGCACAACACGATGAAGCCAGCAGCCCTGTCGACCTGCAGTGAACACTTCCTCACCTTCATGGATCCCGTTCTGCTCTTCTCTGGGAGAGGCCAGGACAGTCGCTGCCACCCCACTTTCTGTAATCAGCCACTGACGAGGTTCGAGGCACCCAGCCTGTCTCATTAGTCAACTCACCGCCTCCCCGACGCGCCTATAACCAAACCCGCTGGCCAGCCAGTGACCGCCTGTTCTAATTCAATTGTCACAGTCGGACATATGGGTCCCGGGGCTTCTCTCAAGGACGAGCACACTCGCTGACCGGCGACGCTAGCTGTAAATCTGGTGGTCAGCTGATGAGGGTGTGGGTCGACTGTTCTTTGATTTCTTCTCTCATTCCTCTTGTGACCAAGAAAGGGATATGTGTTTTCACAGCGATAATCTCTACTAGTCTGCAGCGCTCTCGCTCACGGAAGCCGACATTTTATACTTCGGTTGATGTAGCGTTCGACAGATAGATAAAATTCAAAATCAATAGCAAAAGTCATGATGTTTCAAATGTTCCTTCGATTTCCTCACATGAAGTAAACCCGAATCATATGCTTTTCTAAAGTAATATACCTTTAATTTAAACTGTTCCACCGGTTTTATCCATTAAATTTTATACAGATGACTTCTACATAATATTCATGGCGACAGGACATGTTTCACGGACCTCCTCAGAAGTGAACGTGAACGAACTAAAGGCAAAACATCAACAAACTGGACGGTCGGTAACCCAACCAGCCCACCGTTCCCGGTACCGGCATTTCAGCTGTCTCGCTTGGCTTCGCCCACATACGAACACGGTGCCGTTTCCTCCCAGAACGCAGCACACCTCAGCGACACGAACGACAAATCGTACCGCAGGAACCCAACACATTTATTTCAGCCTCTGCGACAGACTATGAACTTAACGACTGTCTGTTTTCCTAGCGGCTACTGGAGACAGACCGAGGGCTCTGTTGACTAATCTGTCGGCGTGTCAGTGTGTCTGGCAGCCGGCCGCCGCTCGGAAGGTAACAACAGACTGCCGTCACGCGTTACTTGCTACGGCGGACGGGGGGGGGGGGGGGGGGGTTAGTTACGTCAACAATATAGTTTTTTTTTCGCCGCGGAGAGGATAAACTCTACAAACCAAAGCGCGGTGTTTGCCAGTCACCGATTACCTCCTCCCTCCTTCCTTCCTGCGTACTCTCTCTCTCTCTCTCTCTCTCTGACTTTCTGACTTTTTCTTTGTCTGTCTCTCCCTTTCCGTCTATCACTGTTTCTCTGTGTGTGTATCTCTCTGTGTCTCCCTGTCTCTGTCTTGTCTGTCTAACCGCCTGTCTGTCTATCTGTCCGCCTGTCTGTCTGTCTGTCTGTCTGTCTCTCTCCCTCTCTCTCACGCGCACGCGCCTGTGTGTGTGTGTGTGTGTGTGTGTGTGTGTGTGTGTGTGTGTGTGTGTGTGTGTGTGTGAGAGAGAGTGAGAGAGAGAGAGAGAGTGAGTGTGAGTGAGTGTGTGTGTGTGTGTGTGTGTGTGTGTGTGTGTGTGTGTGTGTGTGTACTCTCTTTTCTCATCTCTCTCTCGGTCTCTCTCGCTCTGTATCTCTGTCTCTGTCTTTCTCTTCCTGCATGTCTATCTCTGCGTACCTGTCTTTCCCTGTCTCTGCAATTTGTTGTTTCATGTATTCTTTCTTTGTTAGGTTCTTCCCCCAAAGGGACTGTAGAAATAAATCATTCATGGTTATCCGAGTATTCTCTTGGAACAACGTTATCTCCCCCACCTCTCTCTCTCCTCTCTCTCTCTCTCTCTCTCTCTCTCTCTCTCTCTCTTTCTTGAGGATCAACACACACACACACACACACACACACACACACACACACACACACACACACACACACACACGCACACACACACACAACACACACAAGACATACACACACACACACACACGCATACATACACACACACACACGCGCACACGCCGCGCGCGCACACACACACACACACACACACACACACTGCGTGCACTCACACACGCACGCATACGCACACACACACACACAAACACACACACACGCGCGCGCGCCCGTGCGCGCGCGCACACACACACACACACACACACACACACACACACGCACATACACACACGCACGCGCGTGCGCGCGCGCGCGCGCGCACACACACACACACACACACACAAACACACACACACACACACACACACACGCACATAGACACACACGCGCGCGCGCGTACACACACACACACACACACACACACACACACACACACACACACACGCACGCACGCACGCACACACACACACACTTTCCACGGGGAAACCGGCTGGAACTCTTTGATCAGAAGCTCGTTGTTTCACAGAATGCAAATCCCCATCTCTTGAGAATACCGAGTTCCCTCCCTTTCTTCTGACCATCATTTTTATTTCTGACACAAACCCTGAGATGGAGAATGTATAATACTGGTTCATTCTAACCCCCTAGGGCTGATCCAACAAGCAGGTCAAATATTTCATGAGGTAAACAGAAAAAGTCAATGTGTACATTGTTCTGCTTCGCTTTCTCTTCTTCTTGCTTTCCTTCCTTCCCCCCCCCCCCCCCCCCCCTCCCCTCCTCCTTTCCACCACGTTCTTGAGAACTATTAGTATAAAAGATACTGAACGAAACAAGAAATAGATTTTTTTATCATATGAATCATTAGTTTTGTGCTTGTACGAGTGGAATTACTCGCACGAAAATTACCTCAATTGCTATTGCGTTTGGATGCAGACATGTTTTAGTATAAAGGTTTAAAGAAAATGGGAACTGGCACAATCAAGCGAAACGAAATAATAGAAAATAAACTCAAATCATGAAATGAGTTGGAACTATTACTATTTAGAGGGAAAACAAGGATGAAGAGACATGGACACGGGCATTATTATTTTTGTTTTAAAAATTCCGAGGGGGATGAAAATTATCGGCGAAATCATTTAGTATTTCAGCTCATATTCGTTTTTATTTTTCAACCTTATAATTAATTTTTTCAACCTTCTGTTTTCTATTGTACTGTTTTTACTGGTCAAATCCAAAACATTGAATCAATGATTCAATAACAAAAATCAAGAAAGCAGCGTAAGGGTTTTTTTTTTTTTCTCTGTTATGATTGTTTCTTTCTGGATTAAAAAAAAAATCTTGAAGACAATAGTAATTAAGGTCTGAGGTTTTGAAATACTAATTCAAAAAGTGAGAAAAAAAAAAGAATGAAAAAGCCGGCCGGCTAATGGCTCTGCAAATACCATTTTATTTGCACTACTATAGTAGACAGCCAGAGAAAACATTTGACAACATGAATTATTAAAATGTAGCGGCAACAGTGACATGACTGCATCCTTTCACAGTGCACTGTTTATGCTTACTCCTCTGTATGTAGACACGTATCGGAAGACTGGGGGCGCACACGCGCACGCGCGCGTGTGTGTGTGTATACGTGTGTGAAGGGATGGGAGGGAATAGAGGGGGTGGGGGGCCAGTAGGGAGGGGAAGACAGTGTCGGAGAGTAGTTTGGGAGTGTGTGTGTGTGTGTGTGTGGGGGGGGGGGGGGGGGGGGGGGGATAGGGGGTGAGGGCGCGCGGAGGAATGTGCGAGTTCGGGATACATGTGGTGGGTTGTAATTAACTGGGAACGTTGATGTGTGTGTGTGTGTGTGTGTGTGTGTGTGTGTGTGTGTGTGTGTGTGTGTGTGTGTGTGTGTGTGTGTGTTGTACCACTTACGTTACAATTGCGCGTACATAATTTATGCGCGTCTGTGACAAGATAATGTGCCATCAAGCCCGTTCCTTTAGACTTGTATTTGTTCTGTATGTATGGAACTCGCTGTCTGGATCAGACATGTAAAACAAAAACTCGAATAAAAACCAGCTGGTGGAGTGCCTCATGATAACCTGACTCCGACTTACGTCTTATGGAGAACCGGTGTTAGGTCTACGACAGTATGAACCTGGGGCGAGGCTCTGTGTGTGTGGTGTGTGTGTGGGGGGGGGGGGGGGGGGGGGGAGGGGAGGTACGAGTGGGGATGAAGGAGTGGGAGGGGAAGGAGGGAAGGGAGGGAGAGGAAGCAGTGTGTAGAGTGGGGGGTGGCGTGGGAATAACGCCATTTAATGGGCATAGAAAGTGAAGCAGCGAAACAAACAAGCATAGACTAGAAAGAATAGAAACAATAACAACAATAACAACAAGAAAACATAGCCAAAATCCCTACCAAATAAAACATTTCGTGGCTTAAAGGAGAGCGTTAGAGGTGGGAGGGCCGTGCGAAGGTGGGGGGGGGGGGGGGGGTGGGGGGGGGGGGGGCGGGGGTTTGGGGGGGGGCGGGGTTTGGGGGGGGGGGGTAGGGACTCAAACACTATGCTCTCACCAACATCATTCGCTGAACTATTGGCGATTGTATCCACTCTCTCGGACCTTCGCTCGAGAACTACATTTCCCGTCTTTACCTCATCGGCATTTCGCCAGTGTAGCAGCAAGAGGTCTCAAAATGTGTCCACTTCTGTGCACCGATTTTACTAACGACGCTAACAAAACTGAACAGAAATCTATCCGACCGTTTGGAGTTATCTTGGTGGGCATACAAACAGACAACAGACAGGCAGACAGACTGGTCCGACTGGGATCAATTAAAAGAAAAGAAATGCATTATACCGCCTGAGAGTAAGCCTCTTGCGCAAGATGCGCATGACGTTCATTCTGAGAAATTCTCATGCTTCGTGTGTCCCCTCCCCCCCCCCTCTTCCCTCTCAGCCCCCTCTCCTTCTTCCAAGATGTTGTAGGTATAGTCATCTTTAAAGTTGATGTGTAGCTTCTTGAAACAGGTTAAACATGAAAAAAAGGTCAGATTACAACGCCGCCAAATGAACAAAAGAAACAAATTACAACGCTAAGGTAACCAATGTGGATCTGCAGATATTCTTCAGACAGGGTAAGGACAGACACAAGAAAGAAAGAAAGAAAGAAAGAAAGAAAGAAAGAAAAAAAATAAGCTAAGAAGGAAATCGAGGGCAGGCAAACAATTCCCCAGTCAGTATGAAAATGACGAGAACGAGAAACTTGGGGCGGGTGGAGGAAACTAGGGTGGAAGAAGTGAAAGACGGGATGGAACTAGAGTGTTGGCGTTAATACTAAACACACCTCTGGCGGTACTTTCAAAGTGAGCTGACTGCTGGCGAAAATTGAAACAAGTCTAAAACAACAATTACCGTTCCGCCGAACGAAAGAGACCAACAAGTGACAAGACAAAACGTGACACGTTTGAACCTCTTTGGTCCTCTTCAGGCACGACAAACAACATTCAAGACAATGAAAACGAAAAATGAGCAATGACTTATCTCGTCACATTGGGCGCAAAATGGATGTGGAATGAAAACGAGGCTGCTGGCGGACGAACAGACATACAAACAGACCAACAGACAGACAGAAAGACAGAAAAGCAGAAAGGGCCGACTGGGAAGAAAAAAAGAAAAAGGAATAAATTATGCCTCTTGATACCTTTAACTTCTTGCGCGAGATGTACATGGGCAGCCTCATTTTTTCTTTCCGCGTGCAGAGCAGACATGAAGGCAGCTTCAGAAAAGCTTGCTGCATTTGAAACATTTTCTTATCTTAGACTGACTACGCAAAAAACCAAGTCTTAGAATGGACAGAAAGAATGAAGATGAAAACAAATCCATTTACCGTGATAAGTAAAATAAAAATTTTGGGGCATCTATTTTGAAACAGACCAGATAGCGAAGGACATAGAAGACAACTGGTCACGTGGACTAGATCAAATGACTTCTTCGATCAAGGAATGGAGATCTAGGCATCCAAGGTGAAGTTGTTGTTATAAAGGCTATTTAATAAGCTAATTAATTGTAAGTAATACAATCTACAGATCTTCCCACAGTGTATCAAGTAAAATAGATGCAGTTCTGTACACATTCCTCTGGCAGATAACAAAGCAATGTGAGAACGCTTTAAAAGGTCAAAGGTAAAGTGATGAAAGCTGAGTAGGAGAGGGAGGTCCTAAAATGTTAAACGTGATCGATCAACAAAAATGATTTGATTTACAATGGGCAGAAAAAAAACTGTACGAAGCAACTGAAAAAGAAAACGGTGTTGTTTTCAAAAAGGCATATAGAAAGGCTTGCAAAACATGATAGAAATTCCACGTCAACCGTAAAAAAAGGGGTATTAGAGAACTGAGCAGAATAGACTATGGGTTTTGGAAAGAAGTCCTCGTTATCTATGTCGAGAGCAAAACTAATCACGCAGGAACACATAACTCGTGATAATTTTCCTGATGACTCGTGCTCTGCAGTAGTGCGTTGCTCAGTTCCACACACAAGACATTGTACTTTCAGACTTGGCTTTTGAAAGAATTGAAGTGATTAAAACAGATCATCTATCCTAGAGAAAACCGATTACCTACGCTAGATGAATTGCAAGACTTGACCGGACAAAACACAGCAAACACGGTATAACAACATAAGATTTTAATAAAACTGTATTCCAAAGACATGGATCTTATGGAAAGAGGTAGATGGGCATTGAAAATAAAAACGGAAGTGCGAGGTTGGTCGATAAAAACATAAAAAAATGATACTAATAAAGCATTATTTGAAGGTAAAAAATCTGTAACAACATGTGTGTCTTATTTTCGCTCAGGCAGCTCGGCATCAGATTAGAAGCACCCATATAGTTCTGAATAAAAGATGTTACAAACGAAAAAAAAATTCTCCATTGCAAAATCTTACATTATATATCTATCCAACAAATGTTCCTCCCAGTAAAATGCAAGTCAAAAGAAAACAACAAGTGCTCTTATTGTCCTGCCACGGTTGATTACACTTGGCATTATTTTCTGTGAATGTCTGGTTACACAAAAGGTTTGGTATTTTATCGGAGACTATTAATTTGATCTAGAAACAGACAGAAGACAAACAAAAAAGTCAGTATCCGATAT
>JADBJO010005339.1:101862-109362 GCA_016801955.1 Conus betulinus | reverse complement strand
TATTATTATTATTATTTTATCATCATCATTTTTAAAATTATGATTATTATTAAAATTGTTATTACCATTGTCATATCATCATTATCAGACTACTATCATTATAATAATAATAAATTATTAATATCATTGTTATTACCATTATCATAATCATCATAATTATGGTTATTATTACTATTACTCTTATTATTATTGCTATTATTATTATAGTAGTAGTAGTAGTAGTAGTAGTAGTAGCAGCAGCAGCAGCAGTAGTAGTAGTAGTAGTAGTAGTAGTAGTAGTAGTAGTAGTAGTATAGTTTTAGTAGTAGAGTAGAATGAATAGGAGTAGGCGCATCAGAGGCGGCAGCAGCAGCAGCAGTAGTAGTAGTAGTAGTAGTAGTAGTAGTAGTAGTAGTAGTAGTAGTCATTGTTGTTGTTGCTGCTGTTATTTTTGTTGTTCAAACCACAGCTCAATCTAAGGTCGTCACCAGCGACAGTACTCCACGGAAAAAAAAAACAACAAAAAACTCACAGCATAGAACTCCGCAAGAAGATATATATATATATATATAAAAAAAAAGTGCAGACTTCTGACAGTACGTTCTGCAGTCTGAAAGAGCCATGTCCATTGATTTGTTCGGGGCGGTAACTATCAGACACTAGGAAGGGGTGAAATAGACAGGATAGGGGCAAGAAGAAGGAGAAAGTGGATGAGGAAGAAGGGGGATGGGGGAATGGTTGGAAGCACTGACAAGAAATAGAAGAAAAAGAAGAAAAAAAAGGAGGAACACGTGCGGGACAAAGATGAGGAAAACGAAGGGGGAAAAAAAAAAGACGTAGGAAGAAGAAAAGAAAGTTGATGCAGAAGACAAAGAGGAAAGAAAGAAAGAGAAAGAAAAGAAAGAAAGAAAGAAAGAAAAGAAGGAACTATTCTCAAAGAACTGTTGATACCAGAACAAAAGGGGGAAACTAATGAGGAAAATGTCAGGTCTGTCTCAAAATAATGTCATCAGGTACGATAGCTCTGACATCAATACTACATCCCTCCCACAACGAAATGAAGCATTAAGATATTGAAACAGGATCCCATTAGCGGATGATAACGAACCAGTGCATTAATCAACGAGAACTTTCAAAATAAGACAAATAATCCTGAACAACAGGATGACCTTTGTAAATGTACAACTTTTTAAAAAAAATAGTTCATCATGTTCATATTAAAGTATTAGCTCAAAAACGGCTAATAATTAGTACAGAATGTCATGTACGTTTATTTCAAAGCTTTACAAACCAGTAAGAACGTTAATCTTAATGTCATACGTAGCTCAAAACAAGCCAACAATGACTTTGTCTATAGGAAAAAAAAATAAACGAATGAATCACTCACAAACAATTCCATTTACATTTCAAGCTTCAGAGGTCATTTCATTGATAGAAAGGAAAGAACAGACGTAAGAAAAACAAGGGAAAAGAAAGGAACGAAAACACACTTATCACGTTTTTAGGCAGTATATGGAAAACTAACGGTCACACGAGAAAATCAATAGTATAGATCAAGAGCCGTTATCATCGGTCATGTTTCTCGCGATCTCAGCGAATTCTAACAGATTTTCTGCCTTGAGCACTGTGAAACCTCAAACAAGAGCTCTTGCCCTGTTTCGTTACTGTCGTTACTTTGTTTATTTCTTTGTCCTCTTCTGTTTTCCCGATGCTCGAATCACATATAAGGGCAAGTGATGCTGTTGACGTCATCGGCACGCGACTTTTGATCAGAGAGCCATTTAGAGGAAGGACTGAGAGAAAATACATCCACGCCGGTAATATGCCATGCAGTCTCCTCTTTTCTTACTATTTTCTTTTTTCTGATCCTGGATGGTCGTGCCAGGACATCGATGTTCACGACCGTCAAAGAGAAAAAACTGTTTGCTGAAGGTTTTTTTTTTTCTATTACATTGTTTTCTTATCTTTTTATTCGGTCTTTTTCTTTCTTTTTTAACTCTTTCTTTATTAACGTACAACAAATTCTGTTTTAATTTCTGCACCACGGTGCATTTTGACACGTCTGGTTATTGACTTCCCTTTTGCTTCTTGAACAAAACTCTCTCTCTCTCTCTCTCTCTCTCCCTCTCCTCTCTCTCTACACACACACACACACACACACACACAGAGCTTCCACTGTTATTGTTTTTAAGCCGTTGCCTGACACCTCTCCTCCCTCCAAGAAGAGGGGTTATCACTGAGCATCAGAATCATTTCATTTACGTTTCAGCGTGCATCTAGGACCACCATATGTTGCCATTGTTAAGTCTGCCTCATCCTATCAACCACACGCATCATGGGCCGTACTTACGTGTCGTCGGTAATGGGGAAGTGACTTACTACCTTGTTGTAAGCTCGAAATCCGTTACTTGCAGATCCATATGTCGAGAGTAACCTTTAACCTCGTGTGTGTCACTGTTACTTTGTGTCAGTGTGTGTGAGTGAAGATTCGACTTCAGCATGTGTCCCAGAAAACTGGCCTTTCAATAGTTTTATCAAATTTCGTTTAGTTAAGCTGCTTTTCAGCTTCGTGTCTGTGTGTGTGTGTCTGTGTCAGCGTGTTTGTGTGGGCATGCGCAGAAGGTTGGCGGTTATTCGCAAGACATGCGCAGAAGAGAGGGAAAGACATCACTCTTTTTATCTGACCTTCGCCCTTAACTTTCTAGATACTTCGTAGGTAGAAACCGAGACAAAACCAGATGATACAGGTACGGAAGTAGAATGCGCTGAGCCCACAGGGTTTGTACCCAGGAGATAATCTCGTTGTAGAAGTAAGTTTACCGACGACATACAAGTACGGCCCCATATTTCTAGTTTGCCCTGCGTAACACGATTTTACGCTGACTGGGAAAACCCCCATAAAATCATATCTGATTTGTAAGCTCTCACAGCAAACTGCAATCTGCTTGAGCCACGCTCTCATCGGGAATTTCATGGGTAGGTAGGTAGATCACGGACTGTAGCTGGGGAAACAGCCGACTGCTGCAAGCACGCTTCACTAGACCTTTGGTGAACACTGGAGCACGGCCGGTTGGACAGGCGTCGGGGACATTTAACACCGCTCATGAAATTTGCAGCATGGAGAATATTGATTGAGTTGCTGTGACCAGTCAAATATTCAGTGGCGTCGGAACAAGGGAGAGGTGGGAGGGGTGGAGAAGGGAGTGGAAAAGAGGAGGGGATGGGCGCCTTTTGCCCACCCCACCCCCACCCCCTCTGCACTCAAGTGTTTGAAGCCAAAAAAAAAAAAAATGGATGGCTTGTTATGGTGTGCTCCCAAAGCTGTCCACCTGCTTTCCACTTTTACAGAAATGTTGAAGATGACAGAGTACATCCCCGCTAGAAATTTGGAAAATCAAAGCCCCCCCCCCCCCCCCCCCCCCCCCCCCCCCCTCCCCCCTGCTTTAAGAAGAAATTAGAACTCCCATACCCACCCACCATTCCCAGGTGAAAACTTAAAAGATGAGACTATCATCCTTCCCCCGCCCCCCACCCCCCCCGTTCTTACACACACACACACACACACACACACACACACACACACACACGTTTTCATAAGAATTTGCAAGACAAAGGTCCCCCCCCCCCCCCCCCCCCACACACCTGCTTTTAAAAAAAAATAGCGCCTCCCCCTCCCCCCCCCTCCCCCTGCAAAACAACCGGCGGCGCCACTGATGATTACCAATTACACGAAGTAAAAGCCTTTGTTTTCAAAACAGGCCAACCGACGAAGTGTGTGGTGCCTCATTCTCAGACTACTCCTCATGTTCCAGATTACGTTTGCAGTGTCTCTAATCCATAGTGGATCCTAGTCTAGTGTGTATTGTTTGCAATATCACATGCTTTCTTTGACTCCAAATGTAGTACCTCAGTTTTGAATTTCGATTCATTTCATTTTTTAATACCCATATAGAATATAGAAAAAAGGTAAGTCTAAGAAACAATGTAAAATTGTTATCTGTTATTGTTGTTGACAGCTTGCTTTTATACTTATCCCTTATTTCTGAACTTCAGTATTGGCTGAATATTCATAGTGATTAGTACAGAGTTTCATGCACTTTCACATCAATGCATTACAAACCATTCAAGGACGTCAATCGTAATATCAGGCTTAGATGAAAACAAGCCAGCAACAAATTTGCCGTGTAAAAAAAAAAAAACCCTGCATGAACTAACAAAACAATTCAAGGAGGATATTCCAAACTTAAGATGTCATTACACTGATGGAAAGAAAAGAACACACACACACACACACACACACACACACACACACACACACACACACACACACACACACACAGAGTGAAAAAGAAAGGAAAAGAAAATGCACTACTCACATTTCACGCACTATGTGGAAAAAACTAATGGTCACACGAGACAATCAACAGTATATATATATCAAGAATATATAATAAAGAACCGTTATCGTGTCTTCTCGTGATCTCAGCGAATCATTACAGACCCCCTGCGTTTAGTGCTGCAAGGCATCATACAAAACCCCCTGACCTGTTTTTTTTCCCCCCTTGTTGTTGTTTCCTTTTCTCTCTCGTCTGTTTTCCCCGATGCTTTAATCACATATAAGGCCAAGGGATGCTGCTGACGTCACAGGCACGCGACTTGATCAGAGAGCCATTTAGAGGCAGGAACTGAAGGAAATGACTTCAGAGCCAGTAAAGTACAATGCAGTCTCTTCTCCTTTTATTCTGGTCTTGCATGGTAGTGCCACAATGTCGGTTTTCAAGACCCATCAGAGAGAAAGCTCATTTCAGATTTTTTTTTTTGTTTTTTCATTTCTTCTTTTTTTCTTTGTCTTTTTGAAAAGCCTTTTTCTTAATTCTTTTATGTTAAAACGTCGTAAACCAACAAAGAAAACCACATGCTTGAGATTACTGCCATGGAATTTTTGCTTGATTAAAAAAAAAAAAAAAAACGTTTTGTTTTTTTTACCCTAGGAAACGCCTGGTTATTGACTTCATTCATATAAAAATTCTCTCTCTCTCTCTCTCTCTCTCTCTCTCTCTCCTCTCTCTCTCTCTCTCTCTCTCTCTCTTCCCTCCTCTCTCTCTCTCTCCTTCTCTCCCCTCTCTCTCTCTCTCTGACTATTGTTTTTTTTAAACAGTCATCTGGTCCCTCAAAACAATGGGATCAATGTTCAGCATCGCAGTTATTCTATTACGCTTCAGCGAAGCATCTAGCGCCGCCGCTTCACCACTGGTTAAGTATGTCACACGGCATGGCTGTGCACCGTATTTCTAGCTTGCCCTGCGTAACACTATTCTACTCAGACTGGGAAAAGCCTACACATTAATCTATGTACTCTATCTGGCCCACGAGCACCAAATGCTTCTCATGGGTAGCGAGGTAGACCAGGGACTGAGTGTGTAGTAGCGGAGACAGCTAACTGCTTGCAAGTACGCTTTTGGTGAGCACTGGGGCCCCGGCTGATCTGACAGGCATCGGGAAAATTTAAGACCGGGGTCTTGAAAAATTTGTATTATGGAGAAAATTGATTGGCTCGATGTGCCGAGTCAAATATTCAGTTGGGTCGAAACGAGGTGGGCGGGAAGAGTAGGGAGGGGAGAGGAGGAGGGATCCCCCCCCCCCCCCCCCCCCCCCCCTCTCCTAATTTTGAAAAAAAAATGAATGGTTTTAGAAACATGTGAAAGATTTTAAAAAATGCTCTCTCTCTCTCTCTCTCTCTCTCTCTCTCTCTCTCTCTCTCTCTCGCTGTGTGTGTGTGTTGTGTGTGTGTGTGTGTGTGTGTGTGTGTGTGTGTGTGCGCGTAGGTGAGTGCGTGCGCGTGCATGTGTGTGTGTGTGTGTGTGTGCGTGTGTGCGTGATGTAAGAATGTGTGTGTATGTGTGTGTGCGTGCGTGCGTGTGTGTGTGTGTGTGTGTGTGTGTGTGTGTGTGTGTGTGTGTGTGTGTGTGTGTGTGTGTGTGTGTGTGTGTGTGTGTCCCCAGACGTCAGTGGTACCATACACTAACGCATATGTGAAGGAAAGGTCAGGAAATCAGTCTCTGTTTAGGGCTCACAATAGCCCTCCCCATTTCACATCTCCATTCTACTCCCCCGCTCCCCTTCCTCATTACACAACAACTCCATCCATCTGCCAAGTAAACAACAACAACAATAACAACAGCAACAAAACAATACCAACAACAGCAACAACAACAACAACAACAACAACAACAAGAAGAAAATAAAATTGAAGAAGAAGAAGAAGAAGAAGAAGAAGAGAAGAGAGAAGAAGAAAAGAGAAGAAGAAAAAGAAAGAAAGAAAGAAAGAAAGAAAAGAAAGTAAGAAAGACAAAGACAGAAAGAATGTCTGATCGTACGTGTCTTACAGTGCCTTAAAACTGCCTATCCTCAGAGAGATCTTGATGTCAGAAGAGACGGGGAAAAGCACGAGGATCGTTTCAGGTCTGACTGAAGTAAGGTCATCAGGTACAATACAGCAGATTCATCGTATATGACGAAACGAAACAATAAGACATTGAAAGATAATCCTCTCACCAGATCACGAAGGAGAATTCACATGCTGAGCGTTAACTGTAGGCAATGAGAACTTTGTATCATAACACAGATGATCCTGAATGACTGGTTTACCTTTGTAGCTGTACGACAACTAGTTATTTCATAATCAATATCTTTCTTGCGTTACACTATTAGCTAAATACCCATAATGATTACTAGAGAATTTCATGTACTTCTACTTCTAAGCGTTACAAACCATTTAAGAACATCTACTGTTCTATCCCACTTAGTTCAGAACTAACTAACAACAATTTTGCTGTATCAAAAATGTATGAATCACTAGCGAGCAATTTAAAAAAAAACAAAAACCCAGACATTATAAACCTAGGCGGTCACTATAATGATATAAAGGCAAGAACAAACGAACGAAAAACAGTGAAATAAAAAGAAGAAAGGAAAGGAAACAAAGTCATCACGTTTTACGCAGTTTCTGGAAAACTAATGATGACACGAGACAGTCAACAGTCATGCTTCTTGGAATCTGTTCTAACTTTCTCATTTATGTGTTGGTATGGTGGGTTGACTGTGAAGAGCAGAAATGTGCTTGAGAAAGTGGTGAACGTGGGAGGAAAAATCGTTGGTGAGAGACAAAAAAGTCTGAGTGAGCTATATAGGTGCCGTGTTAGTTGTAAGCGAAGAAGATTACGTGTGACCAGACCCACGTCCTTGCAAATCAGTATGACCTTCTTCAGTCAGGACGAAGATATCGATCGGTTAAATGCAGAAGTGTCAGATTTAAACAAAGTTTTATTCCCCTGTCCATTGATTTCTTGAACCGAGAAGATGTTTAATTGAAATCCAAATTCCTCTATATGAATGTATGTCATATGTGAGAAAATGGGTAATGTGGCTAAATTATTGTTTATTTGCTGTGAATGTGTGTGACCACAAATTAATTTCTCAAATTGAGATAATAAAGTTTACTTGACTTGACTTGACTTGACT
>JADBJO010005339.1:89362-96862 GCA_016801955.1 Conus betulinus | reverse complement strand
AAAGCTTGCCATCTGACCAAGGACGACTCGCCTCTTGTTTACCGCCAATCAACAGATTCATCCAACCGTCACCGGGCGATACACCGACTTGCATTTGTGACCTACCAAACAAAAAGAAGCATCTGTCCTTGTTGACTCAAAGCTTGTTGACCTACACGGTCCTCCTCTGCTCTCCTCCATGCTGGAAAGACATTCCTGTCCTCGCAAATCAACACTCTCTCGTCCACACAAAAACAAGGTTCGTCCTCTATCTCTACAAACCTCTAAGGTCCGTCTCCTGCAACTCCCCGTTCTCCCCAACCCATCGGGACTGCTCTGTTCTTTCACTGATCTCCTTGTCTTTCAACACCAGCAAGACTGTTCCTTGGTCCTACCTAAATCAGAAAGATTCTTCTAATGCCCCCCCCCCCCCCCCAACCCCCCTCCGCCCCCTCCCTTTTCTTAAATCCTCAAGGTTTTTCGTCTGACTCCCACAAACCAGTAAGATTCTTTTGAAGCCCTCCTAAATACCAAGATACTTCGTCCGACCCTCACAAACCAGCAGGTATCTTTTAATGTCCCACTAAATCGGCAAGATTCTTAGTTTGACCCCACAAGCCAGCGAGACTGATAATCGGCCCTCACGGCCAGCAAGTTTTGTCCCGTTGCCAGCAACACTCTGTCTCTGTCTCTCGTCTCTCTCTGTGACTGTCTGTCTGTCTGTCTGCCCCCCCCCCCCCCCCTCTCTCTCTCTCTCTCTCTCATCTCTCTATATATAAGCAGAACTCTTGTGTCCAAACAGATCTGCAAGAGTCTCCTTTTGCCATTCCAAACCAGTGGATTTTTGTTCAGCCTCAATTTATCAGAAATGGGGGCTCATTTCAACAGATTAGTAGGGGTGCCTCTTCCCACGATGGTACACATAAGACTGCTGTTGAATTAAAATATTTTTAGATCAGTCTTACCTAATGGGTCAGCAAGAATTCTCCACAATTCATGCAGCTCAAAAAGAGAGAACATAATGTACTTCAGGTAGAAAGATTCATTATGTGCCTTCGTGTTGAGGAATACATCGTTTGTCTTATTTTAGTTAATGACATTGGCACGGCTATTCTGTGTTTATCAGATGTTACTTACTCAAGCTGATTCAAATAATCATGTGTCAGAAGACAAGTATGAGATTTCAGTTCTTACGATGGAACATTGTGTTTTATGAAACAGGCAAGATTGTCCATTAGTCCTTTTGACATAAACTGGATACGGTACGAGGCTGTCCACCTGTTCTGTCGTCGGCGCTAGGGCACAGCCATGAGTCTTCCTCGAAACAAGAAACCTTATCGTGTGTCATCAAAGCAAGGAAATGGTGCTGTTTCGGTTGAAGGTCAAGATCGCCATTCCCTACCTTCGTGTTACAAAGAAACGCAATTTGTGTGGACGAGTAAAGACTATCCCACGGTTCTACCCATGGCTGAAGAATCTGCCCGCGTCATCAATATGCTCATTTGTCGAAGCTCGTCTCCATGTCCGAATAGAGACAAAAGATTACTCTCGCGTGTTGAATAACCTAGCATGCCACCTCATATTAACAAGGCAAACGTCTCTCATTTGCATCATTATCAAACCAGGACAGTGAGACGCCCTTCAATACCTCATCCCTATCCTGGCCTGTGTTACTGATTCCCCTTGCTGCCCTAAACAGAAGATACAGGCAAAACAGACAAGCACATACTGTCTGTCAAGGCAAGATATCCTTTCCGACCCTACTTGAAAAAAACTTCTTTCTATCCAGTTTTGCACAGTTGAACGAACATAACACGACCAATAGATACCCTGTACAACTGTAAAGCTTTCCCTTTGTCTCCCTCACCCCTTCCCAGCCCTTTCCCCTCCCAACCATAGGTCACCGCCTCCCTCCCCCCCCCCCCTTCCCACCGTCCCTTTTCTGTCTGCTTCTGAGATGTATTTTTGTATCAAATGCAAATGTTACTAAGCTTGTGTAACATAAAGAAAAAGTTCTGACTCATTTATTCCTTCGCTTGGAAAATTCTGGGTATTTTCCATCGGAAGTCTACTGAACTGTTTTCAATTATACGTAAGTTTATGAAAAAAAAAAAAGCTGTTTCATACGAGAGGGGAGTCGGAAAGGAAATCTTTTCAATACGCAGGCTACCTCGGCGACTGAGTGGTGATTGACTGATGAGTTGATATTTTTTGGTAATGTCTTTAGTTCGAAATTAATACACTTTATATATTTCTTCGTTCATTTTCTTCATACAGGGTGGAGAAAAAAAAACGTGGTAAGGGAAGGGGATGGAAAAGAAATCTTATTGTAGTAATGGTTTAAAAAATAATTACGAAATGAAGGGCAAATTACTACAAAAAGAGAGAGAGAGAGAGAGAGAGAGAGAGAGAGAGAGAGAGAGAGAGAGAGAGAGCACACACACACACACACACACACACACACACACACACACACACACACACACACACACACACACACACACACACACACACACACACACACACCACACTACACACACAGGCGTGTACGGCAACAGTGACAAGCAGGCAATGAAATGTTCGTGATCTCTGTACACGGAAGCTCAGCCCTGACAGGCCAACCATGGCGGCGGTGTTTCAATGAAATGTCAACATTCAGTGCCGCAGTATACTGTATCAGTCCACAGTCTTAACGAAGCCAATAACAGTCTGTCAAACAGCGGGATCGTACGTAGGAGACACACCCCAATCGTTCATCGGAAGACCGCTTAGTAATCTGAACTAAGGACGTACGGACAGAGGGGACAGGGCGTGTGGGGAGGGGAGGGAGGAGAAAGTGGCTGATGGGAGAAAACAAGGAGACACAGAATGAGAGGAAGGGAGTAATGGGGTGGGGGAAAACGAGGGAGTTGGGGGAGTGTAATGCCAGTGGAAGGAGGATGGATGGATGTCAGAATACAATTTCAGTCTGGGAAAAAAAAAAGCAAAGAAAAGCAAGTTCACAGGCTTATTGAGAGAAAAAAAAAAACAGGTAAAGATATAAAAAGATTGAATTGAATGTAAAAAAAGGATATGTACGGAGTCCTATAAATCAACTAATGATCAAGGAAATGAATACATAACTACTTTGAACTTAATGTAAACAAACACGAATCGAAAATATGATTAAATGCAATTGCAAATGTAATATCCCAAACACATAATGATAATCCGAAACAGCAGCTTATGTCTATGAAAAAATGACCTTCAAGTCTTATAGACAAGACGATGAAAGAAAACCCCCAAAACAATGTCGGCAAATTCAATTTGTTTTTAACTTAGACGTAGACACAACGATAATGGGGAGGCGAAAGGAATGAAATAAAACAAAACAAAATAACTCGAATACTGAAACATCATCCAATTTGGCTCTAGATATTCAGAAAGAAATTCACTTATTGTCATAAAATGACTAAAGAGATTTATTGGTGACTGGCTGACAAAACGACTGAAAAAAAAGACACAGGTCTGTAAATAAAAAACGTTTTTTTGATTACAAACTACAAAAGGTATGCACTCACTCTATTCCCTCATTACAGAAACATTAGATGGAAGATAAAACATAGCAACGGCGAACGACAAGCACAACCCCAAGTTCTATTCCACAAATTATATGATAATTCTTTTCGGTGTATAGTATATACCAAGCCCAGAGCATTCACCTATCATTCACAGGCATCTGATTTTGTCGTACATTACCGTGAGAATGTGAGAAGAGGGTATCAAAAGGAAATGAAGAGAAAACGGTTAAGTATGGGCACAGCATGCGGAGGCTACCCAAAGGTTTCCCAAGAGAAGAAAGCAACGGCAACGTTAGGCAGCAAGTCATTCTGTGTTGAGAAGGCGATGATGTTGCCTTGATCTTTGCTAGTTCAACAAACGTGATTCGTTAAGTAGCTCTTAGATATTTGTTGTTTTGTCAATTACCCTTCACACGAACAGTTCTGTTTGGGGAAAAACGTTGCTGATGTGTAAAGACGGAAATATCTGTCTATTACAGCTCCTAGGGGTAGTGTCACACGATTGATTTTTTTTTTTTCAATTTTTTTTTTTTATTATTGTCATCTACAATACAATGTTACCATGTAATACGATGTAATACCATCGTCATCCGGACAAGTTCAGGAACCGTTGCAGTTTTAATTTTTGTACGACAGTTTTGCTTACAAGATGCAATGGTTACATTGCTGTGCTTTTTTTTCTATTTTTTTTTTCTTTTCTAACTTTTAGCCATCTTTGAACGTCACGAACGAGTAGCCGTAGGCTTAATTCTAGAGGATGTGCAGCAGATGGAAGAGAACGATTTTTTTTTTATTTGAAAACAAAACTTATGGAATGAAAGTAATTAGCTGAGTTGCGACGCGATGGCAACGATTCAGTCTTGAAGCCTAACGGTGTAACCTTTTAAAGTGTCCGTTTTAAACCTAACATTTTAATTCAAAATTTTGAATGTAAAAACTGTCATGAAATATAGAAAAGAACTCGAAAAAGTGTGGTTCAAGTGTACGAATCTGGAGTGTCTGTCTGTCTGTCTGTCTGTCTATCTATCTATCTATCTGTCTGTCTATCTGTCTGTCTGTCTGTCTGTCTAGCTAACAAGCTAGCTAGTTATCTGCCTGTCTGCCTCTCTGTCTCTGTCTCTCTCCCTCCCTCCCTTTAGGTGTGTGTGTGTGTGTGTGTGTGTGTGTGTGTGTGTGTGTGTGTGTGTGGGTGTGTGAGGGGGGATGGGGGGTCGTTCGGTCGATCGTTTGGTCGGTCGTTCTTTGTATCTGTCTGTCTGCCTGATTGTCAGTCTGTCTCTATGTCTCAAACACACACACATACACACAGTGACCACACACACACACACACACACACACACGCGCGCGCGCGCGCTCTCACGCACACGCACGCACACACAGAGTGACACACATGGGCATTCACATAAAACATGTAATCTCTCTCTCTCTCTCTCTCTCTCTCTCTCTCTCTCTCTCTCTCTCTCTCTCTCTCTCTCACCTCCTCCTTCCTTCTCCCACCCTTCCTTCCCTCCCCCTTCACTCACTCCTCCCCTTCCCTCTCCATCCATTCACTGACACAGCTTCCAGGACCGGAAGCCCCATAACAGTCCGGGGACTCTCCACAAAGGGGGGTGGTCGATGTTGATGTGGTAGAAGACTGAGCAAGGCTAATGGCTGGAGAGCGGCCTCCTTTGTGAGAGCGGCTACTGGATACGGCAGTATTTTACCCTACAAGGACTGGATTTCACGCCTGCCATGAACTCTCTTCATCCCGTCCCCTTCCCTCACCTCCATCCCTTTTCAGCCAAGACATCAATATTCATTCTGGTAGAAGTAGAGCAGGACGGTAATGGTGGCGCTGGTGTTGGTGGTGATCGTGATGGTGGTGGTAGTGGTTTATTGTTTGGATGTTATAGTGGGTGTTGAATGAGGGCAGGGATGGTGGTGTTCTTGCACGTGGAAGTGTGTGCGTGCAAAGTGCTTTGAGTGTAGAATCCATTTTTTTTTTTGGTTTGTTCTTCTGAATTCGTGTACATGGAATTAAATGAAAGTAAATCCGTAGGCAGCAACATTTGCTGCTTTGTTTGATTATAGATTTGTTTTGTGTTTGTTTGCATTAAGTAAAGGATAATTGGTACTTAATTCCCTTGAGTGGTGCACAGGAATATCAGCCAGATGTCTGCAAGCATTATAATTTTCTCATACATGTATCTGGAATTACAGTGTCCAAATAATAATAATATAATAATAATAATAATAATAATAATAATAAGAAGAAGAAGAAGAAGAAGAAGAAGAAGAAGAGGAAGAAGAAATGCATTAATTCTCAAAGTGTTGCAACACACACGATTTGCCACTTTCGGTGTTCATAAGACCAAAGAACATTTTTTTTGCTGTTCCATCTTCTGTGCCACCTCAACAGCATTGCACCCACGTCGTTTATCTTGAGCCACCCCCTCCCCCACCCCATACCCCTGCTGTCCACACAACCACAGCCCGACCCGTCCCACCGGCAGCTCTGGCACCGACAATCCACAGACCAAAGAACAGTTACTGATAGCTGTCCCGAGGGTAGTCACTTTAAGGTTCACACACAGGAACCATAGGATTCACATGTGTGACTTAACACTACACACAGTTCAAGGACAAAGGATGAGTGGGGCAAGTGAGGGGGGACAGGTCTTGTTTGCCTCATCTGGCCCGATCATCTTTACTGACCGAACTTTATATTAGCACTGTAATGCCTAGATGACGTAAAAATGAGGTCACAAAATGACGCGTTTTTAAAGTGGTCATTATGAGGAATCCCTTCTCCCTTCCTCAAAAGGTATCGGTCTCTTCTATTCCTACCTGTATGGCGACCCACATCAAGTTACTGACGATATTTACCAAGTCAGGAATTTAAAAAAAAGACTGTGTTCAAAACAGGTCATTGTCATGTTTAGAGATCTTTGGCTGTTGGGATGTGAAGCTGACCAACCCAATCACCCCTGCAGAGAATGTGTGGCTGTCGGCGTAGCAGTGGAGTACCAGACTCACTTATCGATGATGGGTTACTTGTGCTCTTTTGTTCTGCTAGTTACCACCGCTCCACTTTCGTCCCTTTCCACTCTTCTCGTCATCCAAGCGTGGCCCTTTTTTTCCTTTCTCATCTTACGACTCGTACAGCTTCCAACGCTGCTCTGACTTGGCCAGTTACACGACCTCTATGTGCAAGCACCCCTACGCCCCCCCCCCCCTCATCATCCTGCCATCCATACACTGCTCGCTCACTTACTTCTCTCTCCTCCTCTTTCATTCCTTGGCACTCTGACCCCCCCCCCCCCCCCCCGCCTCCCCACTTCAAACCTCTCTTCAGCCTTCCATCCTTTCGCCCACTTGCTGTTCTTGCTATCCCTTTTTTTTTTTTTTTTTTGAGTGAAAGCTCACATGTTAGTGCTCGTCTAACTCTGCACAGTGACATCACATTTGACGTAAAGACCACAGAACAATTTACGGTAGCCCTCCCTCAGCTAATCACTCTAAATGTCATTAGGATAGGAAATTACCGATATGACTCATATGTGTGATTTAACACTATATGCCGCTGAGAGGCAGAGGGTGGACGGGGCGAATGTAGAAGAACAGAGCCCAACAGATCTTGTTTGTCTCATTTGGCTGATCATGTCCTTACTGCATGAACTATGTTGTTTTCTCAGATCAGTCTGTTGTCTTCCGTGCAACGCTTTTAGCACTGTAATGCCTACATGATTTAAAAAAAAAAAGAGTTCACGAAGTGACGGATGAGTGTTCATAATGACGAGTCCACCCCTCTCCCATCCCTCGTGATTTCTCCCCTTCCTCAAAAGACATCGGCCTCTCCTATTCCTGCCTGTATAGCGGCCATCTTGTTTTGAATATTATATTTAATTCCTTTGTCTACCTGTCTGGCTTCCAGTAACCAACGCAATTTGATGATCTCAGCCCCTTGTTTTGGAGATAA
>JADBJO010005339.1:71862-84362 GCA_016801955.1 Conus betulinus | reverse complement strand
CCATTCTTACTCTCTCATTGCGGATCTCTATATTTGTCAAGTTACTGAGCAACACCTGTGACATTATGCAGCCACAGAGGAAACTAGAAATTCGTCTAAGAGGTCATTCTGTAGGCTGGAACGCTGTAGCTTTGACAAACACTGTAGGCTTTGGTCACTTGGAACCATGGCTTCAGGGACTTTTCTTTTCTTTTCGAATCGTAGGCGAATATGTTGTTGGAGCTTCAACAATCAGACCACGGTGGGGAGATGTTATTGAGGGAACTCAACATGCAGCGCTGATGATCTCTGTTAGTCTGTCTGTCTGTCTGTCTGTCTCTCTGTTTTTCTCTCTTTGTCTCTGTATTCCTTCGTTCTTTTTTTTTTTTTTTTTTCTTTGTTTCTTTGTTTCTTTTTTCTTTCTTCTTCTACTCCTCCCCCCCCCCCCCCCCCCCCTCTCTCTCTCTCTCTCTGGGATTAGTAGATTCACACCTTTCAGCGCTGGCGTGTGCCATAACGTGACAGTGTTCAGTGCTTCTCCTGACGTTTGATGTTGCCATGATGCTCACCACGTGCGACGACCAGACGAGAAAAGTTGATGACCCGGTGGTTCCACAAGGTGCCATAGCAGCAACAATGTATTGTCGACGCATAGGAACGTCTTTGGTGGAGTTACTGAATCAAAAGCATCGACACGTGACGAACTGGGACCGCCCATGGCTGGCCTAGTGTGTGTCGGGGCGGCTGCAAGCTTCCTCTGTAGTGATACATGTGTTGGCATTAGGCTTTCCAGCACGGGGCCTACTACACACTCCATCGCTCTAAACAGGGGATAACATGAAACAAATCACAGATACATTACGCCCCATTCAGATAACTTCTGTATGTGCAAGACAATATATGCCCCACTTGAGATATGCACTATCTTACGGTGTTGGGAAAACTCTTAAAATCGCAAACTGTTTTCAAGAACATTTCCACCAAATCATCTTCTCCCCAAACGACCCATCCTCTCTCACGCCTCTGCTAAAGAGGTTAATGTTGAAAGCAGACGTAGTGCAGGTGATGGGAGACTCTACACCAGTGATTAAGGTCACCCAGTCAGGAGAACTCCATCCCCACTCCTCTCCAACATGTCAAGGTCACGAAGGACTCCAGAACCGTTCTGCTGGAGGATAATGTAACGAAAAGTATGGATCTCTCCCGGTCCTCACCTCCCAGCAGTAAGCAGAATCAGAGAGCGTCAGTGACCTGACTGTCACCCAGCTGACTTGAGTGGCTCAGTGACCAGACACCGACGCCAACAGTGAGACAGGGCGCAGTTTCATGTTGGGATCCATGACTGCACTCAAGTCCAGGCCTCAGCAGACAGTGCCACTAGCAGTGACAGGTGGGAAAACCTTCTTTCCCAGTGCAGGAGGGTCTTTCCCAAAATTTCACTGCTAGCGTCTACTATCCTGCGTGCCAGAGAACTGCACCTATTAAGTCTTCTTATTCGTCTCAGCAACAGGAACCTATAACAGGCGTGTGACAGCATTTTGTGCGACACGGACATCGCTGTCTTCTCCACCAGCAGTGGAGCAATCAGAATGACTTTGTACCGGAATGTCATTCTGTTCACAATGAAAGGGACAGTGCACCTTGTAGAGAATGTATTGGTTGGGAAACCAGCAGAAAGTAGTCAGTAAGGTAGGCAGTGACCACAAGACAGGCAATTCCACAAGACGTGTCCTTATCCCCCCCCCCCCCCCCCCCCCCCCCTCCTTGTTGCATAGCCGTTCTGTTCCTTCTTCCAGTCCATTCATCCACTCAAAAACATGCTAAGACAGAGTTCAAAAGATCACACACCACCATCGTTGCAACCAGAAAAGATTCCAGCACCTTTCCACAATCCCATTGACCAACGCTACTCAGAGGTCTTTCCCCCTCTCCGTAACACAGCCCTCAAATCCCCCCTCCCCGCCCCACCCCTACAACCTGATAGTATTACTACGGGGGTGGACTGGACTTCATGCTGCTGATAAACACAGCTGTTCCGCACCGCCATTACGACCACCACTGATGATGCATCCTCGGGTGTACCCTTCTCCCTTTTCCGTATAATTTCCCTTCAGCTGTGAGGAAAGGGCTCAATTTTATGCCAGTGCCACCAACCCAATGCCAGTACTCTCAGATTTGAAAGAGAGAGAGAGAGAGAGAGAGAGAGAGAGAGAGAGAGAGAGAGAGAGAGAGAGAGAGAGAGAGACAGCATGTGTTGTTTCGCTTGGGTGACATGTCAATAAAGTAGATGAATAGAATGTGTGTGTGGATGCACATATGTCCCTCACGAAATTTGAAGCAATGTGGTCCGTATCTTCTTCTTCTTACATATTGTGCAAACTGCCGATTTTGAAGAATATGATTCTACCAGTCAGGACTGTATAGGGTCCAACTAGTTGTGAAAAAGAAGACGACGAAAAAGGAAAAGCAAAAGGCATCCCACATTATTTGAGAGAGAGAGAGAGAGAGAGAGAGAGAGACAGAGACAGAGACAGAGACAGAGAGACAGACAGAGAGAGAAAAGTTTCACATGCTTTATTCATTGTGCCTATAGTCTCCTTATTCAAAGTGACCACAGTTCTGACAGAATTACTGGCTTATTTGTTGTTCATTTTTTTCCGCGTTTCTTTCTCTTTTATCATCTTGTTTTGTTGATTAAGTTTCCATCTTTCTCACCTAAAAGAATATTCCGTTCCACATTTTCCTGATACCTTGGTTCCTGTCTGTCCATATCATACACGCTCTTTTTTTTTTTCAAACATACTAGCCGACTATATAAGTAACATCTGGGTGACTGTCACATGGTCAATGAAAAGACTGAAAAGAAAGGGGAAACCGATGGAAGGAGAAAACTTGAGAGTACATTCGAACTTGCGCCGTCTATTTTGTTCCGTTAGTCTCCCAACTTTCTAACTCTCTGATGGTAGCTGTCAGTCTTTGTCGACTTATTGAATAACACCCCCCCTGACATTGTACAGTGGTGGAGGAACATAGGACTTTATCAATGACGTCTTCCTGTGGGATGAAACACTGTGAAATGTGGACATATTGCAAAATTTCTGTTAGGACTAACTATGGCTTCGAGGACCCCTTTTTTCAAGTTGTCAGCAAATTTGAAGTCAGTATTGTGTCAGTCTGGGGATATGTGATTTAGGGAACTAAATACGTTTTGTGTGTAATTTTGCCTCATTTTGCTCTCTTTCTTCTCCTCACTCCCCCCCCCCCCCCCCCTTCTTTTTGTGCATGTGACTCTATCTTTGTTTCTGTCTTTCTGTCTATCCGTGTGTTTGTCTGTCTCTCTGTTTGCCTCTCCCCTCTCTATGTCTCTGTGTGTGTGTGTTGAGAGTTTTTTGCGTATAACAGTCTTGGAGAGAGAGAGAGAGAGAGAGAGAGAGAGAGAGAGAGAGAGAGAGAGAGAGAGAGAGCAGAGAGAGAGAGAGAGACAGACAGACAGACAGACAGACAGAGTAGTTTTTAAGTTTCTCATGCTTCATCCAATGTGTCTGTAGCCTCCCTATTCAAAATGACCACAGATCAGAAAGGTTGATGCTGATTAGTTTTTCTTTTCTGTACATCTTTCTCTTTTAACCCCCTTGTTTTGTGGATATAGTTTCGTCTTCATCATGAAAAAGTGCTTTTTGTACATTTTCCTCACACTGTGGTTCCGAGCTATATCATAGTCCATCTTCTTTTTTTTCTAACATACCGCCTACTACATAAGTAAAATTTAAGAAACTGTCTGGCGGTCAATGAAAATACTGAAAGGAAAGGGAGGGAGTCCACCGTCGGAGAAAACTTAGCATTCAAACACGCACCTCTTCCTTCCCTTTTTTTTTAGTCTCCCAACTTTGCAACTCGACTCTGATGGTAGCTGTCAGTCTTTGTCGACTTACTGAATAACCCCCCCTTGATTGTACAGTGGTGGAGGAGCATAGGATTTTTATCAATGACGTCTTCCTGAGGGATGAAACACTCTGACTGTAGGACACATTGCACACTTTCTGGTAGAGCTAGGGCTTTGAGGGTCAGCGAATTTGAAGTTAGGTTTATGTCAGTAGACATGCTGGGAATATGTGATTTAGGGAACTGAGGGTGTCGATTGTTGGTTTTGTGTGTCAGTTTCTTTTCGTTCTTATTCTTCTCTTCCCCCCCCCCCCTCTTTCATTTGTGTATGTAAATCTCTCTCCCCCTCCCTCCCCCCTCCTCCCCCCCCTCTCTCTCTCTCTCTCTTTCTCTCTCCCCCCCCCCCCCCCCCCCCCCCACTTGGTTTCTAATTCTGTCACTCCAAACTCATCGCTTTGATGACTTAGGTAGTAGTTTTTATTTATTCTTTTTACTCTGTTTTTGTTTTCTTTTTCTGCATTTTGTGTTTATGCATTCCTGTTTCACACCTTTTATATTTGTTACTTTCTGTCTGTATCAATACGCTTCTTTTAATAATTATCGCCAGACAAAATGAATATACTAATGTGATTTAAAAAAAAAAAGTTTTGATCAATAAAATGAACGGATAGGTATCAGACAATAGAACACAAGAGAGGCTATAATCTTTAAAAACAAAACAAAACAAAACTAAGAGAACTCTCTCTCTCTCTCTCTCTCTCTCTCTCTCGCTCTCTCTCTCTCTCTCTCTCTCTCACAAAAACTTTTCAACTTGATAAACGCAACTCCAGCCTATGTTGGTTTACTAAGGAAACACATCGTTTGATGTTCTGCAGGAAAAGCAGTCTTGTTTCTCGACTGGCAGGCGACGCTGGGAAGATGGGACTTAGGAAATGGAACATGCTGATGTCTGGTCACTCTCTGTGTCTGCCTAACATGCTGATGAGTGGTCACTCTCTGTGTCTGCCTAACATGCTGATGTCTGGTCACTCTCTGTGTCTGCCTAACATGCTGATGATGTCTGGCCACTCTCTGTGTCTGCCTAACATGCTGATGTCTGGATCTCTGTGTCTGCCTAACATGCTGATGTCTGGTCACTCTCTGTGTCTGCCTAACATGCTGATGATCTGTCACTCTCTGTGTCTGCCTAACATGCTGATGAGTGGTCACTGTGTCCCTAACATGCTGATGTCTGGTCTGCCTAACATGCTGATTGATGTCTGGTCACTCTCTGTGTCTGCCTAACATGCTGATGTCTGGTCACCCTCTGTGTCTGCCTAACATGCTGATGTTGATGTCTGGTCACCTCTGCTGTGTCTGTGTCTGCCTAACATGCTGATGTCTGGTCACTCTCTGTGTCTGCCTAACATGCTGATGTCTGGTCACCCTCTGTGTCTGTGTCTGCCTAACATGCTGATTGATGTCTGGTCACTCTCTGTGTCTGCCTAACATGCTGATGTCTGATCCTCTCTGTGCTGTCCTAAATGCTGATGATGTCTGGTCACTCTCTGTGTCTGCCTAACATGCTGATTGATGTCTGGTCACTCTCTGTGTGTCTGCCTAACATGCTGATGTCTGATCCTCTCTGTGCTGTCCCAAAATGCTGATTGATGTCTGGTCACTCTCTGTGTCTGCCTAACATGCTGATGTCTGGTCACTCTCTGTGTCTGCCTAACATGCTGATGTCTGGTCACTCTCTGTGTCTGCCTAACATGCTGATGAGTGGTCACTCTCTGTGTCTGCCTTCGCTTCCCCCCCCCCCCCCCCCCCCCCCCCCATTTCTTTTCAGACATACATGAATGTGTGTGTGTGTGTGTGTGTGTGTGTGTGTGTGTGTGTGTGTGTGCACACGCGTACGTGTATGTGTCGTGTGTGTGTGTGTGTGTGTGTGTGTGTGTGTGTGTGTGTGTGTGTGTGTGTGTGTGTGTGTGCGTGCGCGTGTGTGTGTGTGTGTCACCCAAACATGTTGTAAGATAACTCTCCGGTGTGGAATGTTCAGTGTATTGCGTTAGCAGCATAGCTTCATTTATATCTCATTTCTCTCTTCATTGCTCCCTTCTCCCTTTCATTCTTTCTTTCAGTTGGTCTTACGCCTTCGTTCTTTCATCAACATTGTATTCATTTGTGTTTTTAGTCTTCTGTCTTTTATATTTTTTTCTTTCTGGATTTCTGTTTGAAACTTGCTGTGTCCCTGGGTTATTTTCCATATTAAATCCATTCTGTGTATTCTTATCATCACAATGTACACGATTGATGCAGATGAACTTTAAGCTCCCATCAGATTCTGTTTTAAGCTTAACCTGTTCCTTGCTTTCATGCCACATGAATTTGTTGTGTCATCGTTCATCATAAACCAGAAAGGACATGATGAAAGGAAGAGGGTTTTTTGATTCCGGTCCACGGAACAAGAGGAGGAAAAGAAAGACATGCCGAGGACGTGTCTTCCAAAACTGTCTTCTCTCTCTCTCTCTCTCTCTCTCTCTCCTCTCTCTCTCTCTCTCTCCCCTCCCTCCCCCCCCCCCCCCCCCCTCTCTCTCTCTCTCCCAAACTTTCTAATTCAATCGGCATAGCTCCAACCTTCGCTGACTTATTGAGTAACACTCCCCGATAGTACGCAGACACTGAGGAACAACTGGATTTGTCAACGACGTCTTTCCCATGGTCAGAACACTGATGCTGTGGCGTGCATCGCAGATATCGGCATTTTCGGAGCTATGACTTCAACAACCTTTTCTTCGAGTTGTCAGCAAATATGCCTGTGACACACTACGAGTTTTCAAGCATTGAGCTATATTCACCCTTTTCTCTCTTCTTTCGGTCTTGTTTGTCTTCTTCTCTCTCTTTTTTTTTTTTGCGGTTTTATTGAGATTATTTGCCTTTATTTGATCGCTAACAAAAAGTCTGACCAGCGCGTTGGCCTAATGCTAAATCATATCCATGAGACCCCAGTCCTCAAAATCCTTTCATCTTAGTCAATAACTCATTTATCGATCAGCTGTAAATCCTGCACACTGTGGTCTGGTAACTAACCAGATGTGGTGTAGCATGTATGGACTGGTCAGTACACAGTGACACTTCCCTGATGAACTGAAACTGATAAATAAGTTTCTTTCAATACAAATGATACTGTTTATAAAACAGATGTCGACAGCCGTATATGCTGCGGGTGAAAGGTTTAATATTGACAAACTTAAAAGAAAAATGATTGTTCCGCAGGACCAAAGGGACAAATAAATTACAAGACAAAGTACGACGAGTATTGACCTCTTTTGTCTTCTTCAGACAAGATAAACAACATTCAGGACAATCAAAACGAAGAACAAGTAATCTTTCATCAAACTGGACACAGAATTGAATTTAACACATTCTTTTTACATTCCCATGTTTTCCCTCCGTCTCCCAACCCATTCCCCCTTCCGCCTCTTCGGTCTTCTTCAGCCAAGATAAACAACTTTCAGAACAATGAAAACGAAGAACGAGCAGTCACTGATCAAACTGGCGCAAAATTTAGTTCAGCATATATTCTTTTACATTCCCGTTTTCTCCCTTCATGCCCCCAACCCACTCCTCCTTTTTACTGTATAAATCTTGCCAAGTCATTGTTCCTATGACGGAGAAATTGTTAGTCTGCACTTGTTTCAACCGCTATTTATTTGTTTAACATTTTCTGTGGTCAGTCAGTGGGAGACAGCATTTCTTAAGATTTCGAAGTACTCGTAAAGACTGTTCTACGTTATTTCTCAGCTGTTGTCAGCTACTTGGGTAAAGTTTGGGTAACTCTTAGCGCCCACTTTACCTCCCTTTTGTCCTGATGTCTGGTCACTCTCTGTGTCTGCCTAACATGCTGATGTCTGATCCTCTCTGTGTCTGCCCAAAATGCTGATTGATGTCTGGTCACTCTCTGTGTCTGCCTAACATGCTGATGTCTGGTCACTCTCTGTGTCTGCCTAACATGCTGATGTCTGGTCACTCTCTGTGTCTGCCTAACATGCTGATGAGTGGTCACTCTCTGTGTCTGCCTTTCCTTCTCTCCCCCCCCCCCCCCCCATTTCTTTTCAGACATACATGAATGTGTGTGTGTGTGTGTGTGTGGTGTGTGTGTGTGTGTGTGTGTGTGTGTGTGTGTGTGTGTTGTGTGTCCGCAGGAGTATTAGCGTGCGTACGCAGAAGAAGGAGGATCACCCTTTCTCAAGTTGGCAGCATGTAGTATGTGACAAAATAATATAGTTCCATGTCTGACTGACATCAATCTTTTATTTTCCTTTTTCTCCTTCTCTCATTCTTTCTTTGGCTTTGTTTCTTGCCCTTCTATTAATATTGTCTGTTTTGCTTTATTGTTTTCTTTAACTACTTCTCTTTTTGTCCTTTAGGTTCTTTCTTTCTATCTTGTTGGTCATACTTTCTCCATGCCTTAATTTACTCTCTCTACGTATTACTGGATTGTACGTGGAAAAACCCAGAGAATTTGCTACTCGATAGAACAAAAGAGAAGAGGAGAAAAGAGACATGGTGAGGGGGTATAAATCTTAGCTTGTGATCGAAACTCTCTCTCTCTCTCTCTCTCTCTCTCTCTCTCTCTCTCTCTCTCTCTCTCTCTCTCTCTCTCTCTCTCTCCAAACTTTCTAACTCGGTCAACAAAACTTGAACTTTCATGGACTGATTAAGAGGTGCGACGATCTTTGACATTCTACAGCCATACAGAGAATGAAGAAGTTTTGTCCTGTGGCTCAGAACGCTGCACACGGGGCAGATCTCGGCTCTTTTTGGAGCTGTAGCTTCGTGGAATCTATCGTAAGACTTCAGCAAGTATGCAACTGGGCTTCTTCAGTCAAGCGACGATGGGAAGACGGCGTTTATGGAACTGAACAGGCTGGTGTCCATTCTGTCTTTGCCTCTTCGTATCCCCCTTTCTCCCTCTGTTTTCCTTCTTCCTTTTTTTTTTCCCTGGTAGGTATGGGCTAAGACGGTAGTGGAAGGACAGTAGAATGGAGGAAAACGTACATGTTGCGTTCAGGAATACATCGATTCTGAAGTTAACGTTTAACTGTATAAATCCCTCGAGTCCGCCTCCAAACTGTGCTGGCTTCTTGATGAACGACCTTTAACATTCCACAGTTAGGACAGACGACCATGAGCGTGCCAAAGAGGTCTCTGCATAGGTTAGAACAGTGTGACTGTCGCGTATATTGTAGTTCTTGGTCATTTGGAACATTTCTACATGGACCCTTCTTCATGAAGAAATTTGTGAGAAAACCCCGTCTTTGCCTATGGGTTCTTTTAAATGAAGTAAACACATGCTGAACACAGCATCGCATGTGGCCTGTTAACCTGAAAGACTGGCACTCATCAGACTCACCACCTACGATCCAGTGGCGATGGGAAGAAAAACCTCACCCTGTGTGACACACGAAACAAGGACCAAGAGTTTCCTCCTCGATTCCAGGACCGGACTCTCATCCACTCATCCACCCCTCATGCTTTATTGATTCAAGTTGATCAATAAAGAGACAGAAAGTGGGACGGGGAAGTGGGCAGTTGATTAAAGGGAGGTGGGTAAGGGGGTGAAGGTGCACGCGGGCATGAATGGAAAAGGGAAGTGTAAGAAAACATACATGTATATTCAGACACACACCCATGGGTTCAAGCTCCCTCCTGCAAAGAAAAAATTGCCATGGTCAGCCTTCTCATCGCCCTGGGTTCTTTTAAATGAACTTGATATACGTTAGACACAGCATCACTCTTCATCTGCTAATCTGGAAGTCTGGCGCACTCAAACCCAACACTTTATGATCTAGTGGAGAGAGGGAGGAAAACCCCAACCTGTGTGAGACACGAACCAAAGGACCAGATTCCTAGGTGCGTGTGTTACCCTCTCTGCCCTCCTTCCATATCTGGTAGATCAGTAAAAAGACAGAAAGTGGGAGGGGGCAGAGAGGTAGAGATGGACTGAGGGGTTGAGGGTGCTGGTGGCGGTGAATCGAAGGAGAAGGAAATGGAAGGAAAGCGTACATGCCTACTCACATAAACATCAATTTTCTTGTCCCCTTAACTTTCTAACTCTCACCTCAGTAAGGGCTCCACCTACGTCGAGTAATCGAGGAACGACCTTTGACATTCTGCAGCCGTAACAGAGGAGCCAAGGTGTTTGTCAAAGACGTCTTGCCTTGAAACGTGGCACGCATTGCAGTTCTCAGTCGTTTGGACCCTTCGCTTCAGAGATTCTTCTTCACACACACACACACATTTGTCAGGGCCCAAAATCTCTTATCTCCTATGAGTTCATGTAAATGAACTCAGTAGATGTTGAGGATAGCAGTTCCGTTGATTCGCTCAGCTAGAAGACTGGCACTCAAATCCATCAGATTCAGTCGAGACACGAAGGAGAAGCCTGTCCCGTCAGAGATTCGAACCACGAGTTTTGTGGGGTTTTATTTTCATTCGTAGGTGAGAACGTGCGGTACTGACTAAGCTCCCCCCGCTCACCCCCCCCCCCCCCCCTCCTTGATGTTTTGTCTCTTCTGATGGATCAAGGAGACAATGGGACAACAGGGCTGAACCGGGAATGGAGAAGGATGAGGGTGGTGGTGGTGGTAGTGGAGATGACTGAAAGGAAAAGGAAATAGAAACACTACAAGCGTGTTCAGAAACACATCAGTGTTCTTGTTCCACCAACTTTCCGACTCTCAGTGCACCGTTCGACCTGTGTTGACTTCTTGAGGAACAACCGTCGACATTCCGCAGCCTTCATGGTGGCAGAGGACTACGTCAACGACGACTTCCTTTGTAGACCTGGATCAGTTAGAACAGAACTATGGCTGATGCTGTTGAGGATGTTGTCAGTGAGGCCGTATTGGAGCGATGTTCTGTAGGAAGTTGAACATGTAGGTGTTCGTTTCTTTTCTCTCCATCTCTAACATCTGTTTATGTCCACCTGCCTTTCTTTTCTTTTCTTGTTCTTGTTTTTTCTTCTTCTTGTTTTTCTTCTTCTCTCTTGGTTGTCATTCCGTTAATTTTTCCACTTACATTATCAAAATAAACGGTCTATCCCTCTCTCTCTCCCCCCCCCCCCCCCCATCTCTCTGTATCTCTCTGTCTCTCTCTCTCTTTCTATCTCTCTCTGCCTATCTCTCTCTGTCTCTTTGTCTCTCTCTCTTTGTTTGTAGATCAGTTTCCCTGTTGTCTTTTTTTTTTTTAAGTAGGACATTTCTTGTCTCTTTTTCATTTCGTTTCGTTTGTTATACTCTCTCTCTCTCGTGTTGTAAGTCAGTTTCCCCTTTGTCCCGCTCTTTTTTTTTACTAGGGCATTTCTCTTCCCCTTTATTTCAGTTTCTTTTGTTATATATCTTTTCTGCTCTCTCTCTCTCTCTCTCTCTCTCTCTCTCTCTCTCTCCTCTCTGTCTCTGTGTCCTCTGTCTCTGTCTCTCTGTCTCTGTCTCTCTCTGTCACTACCTCGGTCTCTCTCTCGCCACTACCTCTCTCCTCTGGTCTCTCTCTCCTCCTGTCTCTCTCTCTCTCTCTCTCTCTCTCTCTCTCTCTCTCTACTCCTCTCTCTCTTTCTCCTCTCAGGTTTGATGGATTCCTTAAAAGCGCCTGGATGACAGCGCGACAATCCTCATCGATTACCCGCGAAGAAAGAACATTTGAAGATCTGGCGGTGCTCTCTGGTCTGTCCTGTCTGCATGTCTGTCTGCATATCTTCTGTCGGTGTCTGTCTGTCTGTCGCTTCTGTCCTGTCCTTCTCTCTCTCTCTCTCTCCTCTCCTCCTTCTCTCCGTCTCTCTCTCTCTCTCTCTCTCTCTCTTAAATACAAAGTTCGAGCAAAATGGCAAGGATGGATTGTACACAAAACACAGATCATGTGTCCGTTATTCGCTAATATTGAGATCTCATGTGCTAGCTGTTTTTTCCCTCTCTCCCGCAACTCTCCTCTCCCCCCGCCCTCTCTCTCTCTGTCCCTGTCTGTCCTCCCCCCACTATCTCTCTCTCTCCTGTCTGTGTCTGTCCATCTCTGGTCACTCTCTGTCCCTCACACACACACACACACACACACACACACACACCACACCACACACGCACACACCACACACACACACACACACAACACACACACCACACACAACACAGACAGACAGACAGACAACACACAACCTAGAGAGAGGCAGGCGAGAACACACGCACTCACCCCGCAAACCCCCATATGATATGCATCGAATTTCGTTTTGTTTGCTGCTGTTGTTGCTGCTGCTGTTCCTCTTGCTGCAGCTACTGTTGATATTTCATCGTTGTTGTTGTTGTTGTTGTTGTTTTTTGTTTTTGTAGTTGCTGTGTTTTGATGTGTGTTGTTTGTTGTGGTGTTGCTGTTCTCGGGCAACGTTTTATTGCACTTACTTTTTGTTTGAATCAGTTTGTATTAATTGTTGATTTTCCGCTCTCTCTTTTTAATGAAAGTGCACACACACACACACACACACACACAACACACACACACACACACACACACACACACACACTTACTTACACACACACGCATGGACGTAAAGTTGGGCTACTTCGTCTAGAAGGAGGATGGGGATCCATTGTACTTAGATGTTCCACAAAGTA
>JADBJO010005339.1:54362-66862 GCA_016801955.1 Conus betulinus | reverse complement strand
GCTGAGCATGCTTGGAGTGTCTTTTTCGGCGATTTGGAGCGGCTCCGATGACGTGAGCGCGACGGTGGACGACAGCTGGTGCATCCCCGAAGCCATGGACGTAATAGGCTGATGGAAAAGGTCTCTAAGGTGGCTCCGCCGGTGTTTTTTTTTTTTTTTTTCCCCCTTTCTTTCTATTCTTTCTTTCTTTCCTCTTTTATCTGTTTCTTAAGATAATCCTGTAACAAACAAACAAATAAATGAATGAATAAACAAGCAACAAGTAAAGAAATAAACGAATAAAATAAAAAAAATGGAATACATGATTAAAAAAAAAAATAGAGAGATAAATAAATAAATAAAGTCAAATAAAGGTAGTGCTTAACAGAACAGAGACGGATCACCGATTTTGCGCTGGAGGGGATACTATGGTCGGGAGGTGGGTCGAAGAGGGGGGGGCAGGGAGGTTCTTCTAAAGTACTCCTCAAAATATTATGGGGTGGAGTGTGATGGTAATGTGCGGTGTGTGTGTGTGTGTGTGTGGTGTGTGTGTGTGTGTGTGTGTGTGGTGTGTGTGTGTGTGTGTGAGGGGTGGATGTGGTTGGGTAGATAGGTGGGCAGATGGGCGGGGAAGGCTGGGGGTGGGGGTGGCGGAGGGTGGGGCAGAGGAACTTACATCTCTTAGGCAAGTGTACTATGCGCTCTCCCCCTCC
Source organism: Conus betulinus (assembly GCA_016801955.1). NCBI lineage: Eukaryota > Metazoa > Mollusca > Gastropoda > Neogastropoda > Conidae > Conus > Conus betulinus. The sequence continues at coordinate 66,170 of JADBJO010005339.1, read as the reverse complement.
CCCTCCCTATTTCGTCCTTCCTGCCGGGGTAGAGGTTGACAAAGGGAAGAGAGAGAGAGAGAGAGAGAGAGAGAGAGAGGAGAGAGAGAGAGAGAGAGAGGAGAGAGAGAGAGAGAGCGAGAGAGAGAGAGAGAAAGTGCATTCGTGCGTCGTGCGTGCATGCGTGATGCTCTCTCTCTCTCTCTCTCTCTCTCTCTCTCTCTCTCTCTCTCTCTCTCTCTCTCTCTCTCTCTGTGTGGCGCGCGCGTTTGTTTATGTATATATGAATGTATGTATGGATGTGCGTGTATACTTGTGTGTGTGCATGTGTGTGTGTGTGTGTGGGTGTGTGTGTGTGTGTGTGTGTGTGTGTGTGTGTGTGTGTGTGTGTGCGTGCACGCTCGAGTGCACGCGTGTAAAATCATAGACATTTTGAATATAGCCAGCTAGACCAAAATATGATTAGTGGTTATGAAACACGAAATATCTTGATCAGAAGCATAATTTTATTTCCAAAGCAAGGAAAAAAAATACAAAGAAAGGCTAAACAGCATATTGCAGAATCAGCGACTATCAGTCAAAAGTGACGAAGAAAACTTAGGTCAGTTCATTTGCAAATCGACTAACCAACTGACCGAGTGACTAGCTAACTAACTGGATAGCCTTCAAGATGAGATGTACGAAAAGCACTACACAAAGGGAAGCAATCCTTCGCATAATCTGCCTCATTCTCTTACATAGTTGCGTTCCCTGCGTCATTCCTCTGAAACTCAACATGACGGTATGAAATAAAGGAGTAAATATTAGGGAGGAAAAAAAACAAAAAAAAAACAAGACAAAAACAAGACAAAACAAAATAAAAAGAAAGAAAGAAAGAAAGAAAGAAAGAAGCATGAAAGAAACACAGAAACGAAAGATGGAAAGGAGGAAAGACAGACAGACATACAAAAAGAAATCGCCAGTACGACCAGTTCATCCAAATACACGTGTATGGTGATGATAGGATCGATGTATTTTTTTCGCCTTCATGGAATCGATTCGTTCATTTCCTGTCTGTGTATACTCAAGCGCGCACACATGGACGCACAGAGAGAGAGAGAGAGAGAGAGAGAGAGAGTGATGGCCTACATAGCCTTAGCCAAGGGGGTATACATTAATATTTGCAGCGCCGAAAAAAAAGAAAGTTTATGATGCAAAAAAAAAAAAAATTTGCAACGGATTACGTAAAATGTTAATGATGAGGCTCCAAAGCCATGTAGAAGAAAAAAAAATAATGTCGTGCTTTTTCGGCACTCAGAATGAATATGTATTTTTTTTTTTTTCTTTTTTTTTTAAGTCAACAAACATGATCATAAACACAAGAGTGCCTCACCCAGGCACATATATTCACTGTTATAAAATCTTTCCTGCACTGTCACATCTATCATCACCGTCCGCTTCATCTTCATAATACTAGTAGTGCAGAAAACAAAACCTTCTCTTAATAAGGTCATCAAGCTTGCGGAATACATAAAAAACAAACAACTCAAACATTAGAAGTTCTTACCGAGCATTTCTTTTTCCCTAACATTAGATGCCTCTGCAACATACTTAGCCAGTAGAGTTATTATCCTATTATTATCAGAGGACAACAAACTATATAGGTTATGATTTTCTGTCGCAATAATATTGAAAGGTGAGACTTCTGTCTGATATCGTTATAAAGCTGCACAAGAGAATATAAAGTGATCTTCATTTTCTCTCATACCATCTGTACACATTACACTCTTTTGTTTGCATGATTGTATTCCAGGTGTCCTGTTTCTAAATCGAACAAGCATATCTCTGTGCCATTTATTGGTAACTACAGTGAAAATTTTCAGGTTGTAAGATACTTTTAAACGAGTGGAACCAGTCATATCATCTTCCATCTTGGAATGCCGATTTTGTTTACAACATTCGATGAGACGGTCTTTCATCAATAAAACACACACACACACACACACACACACACACACACACACAGAGAGAGCGAGAGAGAGAGAGAGAGAGAGAGAGAACAGAAAACAACGAACGAAAAAATTGATTAGTATAAGCCATGACCCCAGCAGGAGCAGCAGCAAGCAGCAGCAGAAAGCAACAGCATTAACACACCAACCTCTGTACACAGGGGCGATGCTGCTGTGCTGGAGTGGTAATATCGACGACAAAACAGCGGATCCTGAGAACAAAAAATCAAGGTATTGAAAGACTTGGACCCACCCCCATTTTTTTTTTCTGTATGGAAGAGGTAGATGATGGTGGAGATGGGAAAGTAAGTGGGAGAAAGGTGTGTCAAGAGAAAGAACTCCAAGAACGAGGAGGAACATAAGGTTCTTCACAGAAGAAAGAGAGAAGTTGGAAGCTCTGGCAATTCCATTTTTTTTTGTTTCTTCATCTTCTATCAGGTAATGAGGGGGAAAGCGGTAGGTACCATGGCATTTTGGCAACCATCACCTTGTATGTGGGGTTTGATGATCTTCTTTCCGGTGGTGGTTTTGTCAGTAACCTTGTAGTTTGATGATCTTCTTTTGGTTTTGTCAGTAACTGGTTTTTCTGCTCTTTTTTTCTTTTTCCTTTTCTTTCTTTTCTTTTTTTTTTTTTGCTGATGTTGTTTTTCGATTTGCCTTTATTCTTCTTTCTTTGTTTGTTTTTCCTCTTTCTCATTCCCATTCCCCCCACACACACCACACCTGATTCTTTCTCCTCCTTTTTCTGTCACTTCCTTTCTTTCTTTGAACCATCATTTTTTTTTCGTAGTTCCTGTGAATTGTTTTTTGTTTACAGACACAATTTATTATATTCTCAGTCGCCCTTTTCTTTCTTTTTTTTTTTGTACGGCATTGTCATCTCATTATCTTGATTATCATCATCGCAATCATTTTTTTTTCTCCTTCTTGGAATTTTCCACTGTGTTTGCCATTTATATTGGTGATTATCGCCCTGATCACCATTACAATTATAGCGAAGTCAAGTCCAAGCACTCACCAAAAAACATTTTCATGAACAGTTCAAACGAATGAACGAAGTTTAATCACTCAAAACATATCGAAAAAAAAAAGAAAAAAAAAAAAAAAAACAAAAAAAAACCCCATCATACTCATAGCGGAAACCGAGTCTTCAAAAATGATTGAATAAATAAAAAGGAAATAAATTTTACAGCAAAAAGCGAACATGTTTAGGGTAAAGGCTACGTCGCAACAAAAGGAAAGACAATTTTTATCCTCCAACTAGTACCGGCTTTACTTTCATGCTAAAAGTGAAAAAAAAAAAAAAAAAAAAAGATTGCAACATATCTGCTGACGTTTCTTTCAAAGGGAAGCAAATTTATGTCCATCGGAAAAAGCAAAGGGAATTTGTTTCCCTTCAGAAAAGTTCGCGGGAAAAAACCCACAAACAAAACGCAAAAACAAAATGTATAGCAAACACTACAATTTTTAAAACAGCTGAAACTTGCACTAAAATCAACATTAAAAAAAATATTCAGGTTCTTTTCTCGATAAGGTTTGAAAAAGAGAAAGGAGAAAGAAAGAACTAAAAGCCACGTCGGTTTTACCGCCGTTTGATTTTCATTTTGCGTGACAGAAATTAATAATTCTATCAGACATTTTTCAAAGAGGTTCAAACATAAAAAGGAGGACTGGAAATTATAGGTTCATGTATTGCAGGCAGCGGAGGGACCAGGGAGGGATGGAGGTCTGGGGGATACGGAGAGAGAGAGAGAGGGGAGAGAGAGAGAGAGTGCGTGCGTGCGTGCGTGCGCGCGCGCGCGCGCGCGCGCGTATGTGTATTGGCACAGCCTTTTTTTTTTTGTCTTCATTTCCTCTTTCTCTCTCTTTCTCTCTCTCTCTCATGCGCGTCGTCTCTGTGTGTTGCTAGATAACATTCTCTCTCTCTCTCTCTCTCTCTCTCTCTCTCTCTCTCTCTCTCTCTCTCTCTCTCTCCCCCTCCCTTCTCTCCTCACCTCTCTCCCTCCCCCCCCCCCCCCCCCCTCTCTCAGTATAAAGACAGCCAATGATTTTGATCGTGGACAGTTGCACACCAAACGGTCTGGTGTATGGTGTTCTTGGGATGATGCCCAGGATATTTAAATTGGTATGTAAAGTGCATTAGTTACTGGTTCAGATTAACAAAAATGAATAGTTACAGAATACGTTGCAAAGCCTGTACGATTCAAAAAAAAAAAAAATCACAAACGTGGTTAGAAGACTTGGGTAAAAGTGTGCGAGAATGTTATTCAAATATGCCTTTGCATATGTATGAAATACTTGGGGTATCCACAATATCATACGATTCCTGAAACAAAGAATTATTGATTGCAAGGTGGCAAAAAATGGCATCAAAATATCCACAGTAGTCATAAATTGTGACGGTATAGACCACTTTAAGATGAATAATAACCTGGAACCATATCTTTAAATTCAGATTAACGGATGCATTAGAAACACACTGAAAAGAACTTAGATTTCGTATTTTGAACAGTACCTGTCTTCGGTTTACCAATACAGAGCAGGGTTCTAGAAAGTTAGGCCGTTTACATAATCAATATAAAGAAAATTAAATTCAAATCATATTGTGCTGTCCCGCTCTCGGTGATGTGAGGAATTCCTTATTCAACCAAACAGTTACAATTATTCACGTCCTTTTAGATACAACTTTCTTATGGTATCAAGAAATGAGATTTATGTGATATGTCCTCTCTGCATGCCCCTTTGTCCTCCCTCTTTTCAAAACCTCATCGAGAAAAAGAAGCGTAAATGAATTTTTTTTGTTTTAAAAACGTTTGATTTTAGTGCAAGGTCCACTGTTTTAAAACATATTCTGTAATCGGATGAGACGATTTTGTAAATGTACCAAAAAAAGTTTGAATCTGATATTTCCTACATGAGTTGATTATAGTGCCATTCATAGCATTTTAGTTTTTTCAATATTACTATGATTATTCCGGTCTCAGTTTGTTTTTGTGCTTGCCCATATTATGTAACATCACCCACACAGTTTGGACTATCTTAACTAAAATGTTCGTATTCTCATTCGTACCCCCCCCCCCCCCCCCCCCCACACACACACACACACACACTTCTCTCTCTCTCTCCCTCTCTCCCATCCCCTTTTACTCAACCTCATCTCTCTCAAACCTCTCTCTCTCTCTCTCTCTCGCTCTCTCTTCCTCTGTCCGTCTCTCTCTCCCCTCTCTCTCCCTCCCCCCCTCCCCCCTTTCTCTCTCTTTCATATTATCGTCCGTGTTGTTTTTTTTTCCCCCCCCCAATAGCCTCCGAATGACAAGCTAATGATGGCCGCGACCTAACCCCCACCCCCACCCCCCCCCTTCTCTTCTCCCCTTCGCCTGCCCTTCTCATTCCCTGGCAACTCCCCACCTCCATTCTTACCACACACACACACACACACACACACACACACACACACACACACACACACACACACACACACACGCCGGCGCGCACGCGCGCACGCACACACACACACACACACACACACACACACACACACACACACACGCAAAGCGCGCGCGCCCCCCCCCCCCCCCCCCCCCCCCCCTCCCCAGCACAAGCAAACAAACAAACACAAACACACTTACCCATTCCCCCCCCCCCCCCCACACACACACACACCACACACACACACACACACACACGCGCACGCGCGCGCGCGCGCGCGCGCGCGCGCACTCATACACCCACACTCATCGCCCCACTCCTCTCTCCCAGACATCCTCGCCACACACACATATGCACACACATACTGACTCAGCTCTATCCCCCCATCCCCCCCCCCCCCCCCACCCCACCCCCCCTTTACGCACACAAAACACAAACCCAAAAGGTACCCCCCATTCCCTCCCTAACGCCCTTCCTCACACTGAATTCCTTGTCAGAGCATCACAATATCAAAGAAGGTCAGGTCCAGAAACCAGGTCTGCTTCCTTTCCTTTCTTCGCTCTGGTGAAAGAAGAAAGAAAGGAAGGAAAAAGGGGCGGGGAGAGTGTCGTGGGGAAGAAGAAAGGGGAGGGAGCTTGCGAGATGGCTGAGAGAAAACACAGGAGAGAGGCTTTTTTTTTTTTTTTGACGTCTGTTTTTTCTTCTCTTTCTAATTCCACTTAGAGAATGAGGACATTTAATCCTCCCAAGTGGAGACCCTCCCTCCTCCCCCCACACCCACTTCCAATCCAGGTCCATCGTGCCACACACACACACACACACACACACCACACACACACATGCATGTATGTATGTATGTTTGTATGTATGTATGTATGCATGTATGTATATGTATGTATGCACGTACGTATGTACGTACGTATGTACGTACGTATGTATGTACGTATGTATGTACGTATACGTACGTACGTATGTATGTATGTATGTATGTATGTATGTATGTATGTATGTATGTGTGTATGTATGTATGTACGTATGCATGCATGTATATACCTGTCTATGTTTCTCTACTTATTCATCATTCCTCGTTTTCAAACACTGTTGATACAGTGAACGTTGACAATCCTGATCCATTTGGGGAGATGTCACTGAAATAATACTAAAGCCGAAACATATGTCAACAGGTAAACACAACTGCCTATAGGACTCCCATTGCGACTAAACACTGCATATGGAAACGAACGGCAAACAGTGGATGGGACATATGGGGAGGGATAAAGCCACGTAGGTCTCTTTCGCCGTAGCCGACGTAATCCCCACCTTGTCGGATGCATTTTACTGGTTTCGGAGATCAGACTAGTATCTTAAATGTAGCCCCTTACGCACTGTATTACCAAAATGGCGTAATAGAATTTCACACAAACTGACGCACTTTGAAAGTACTTATGATGACGAAACCCCCCACCCTTTCCCACTTCATATTTCCACCTCTTCCTCAGCTGCTAGCTGCCTCTCCTACTGTGTAGCTAGCTACCAACGTAAAGCTCGCTGAAATACACAACCAACTGGAAAAGATGGAAAGCAAGAGGAACAAAAATTCACGTTTCACTTGTTGGCCTAGACAGATTTGACATCTGCAAGCAGTATACAGCTTTCCAACAGATGTACTCCCAGCTGCAAAGAACGTGCATCTGTCAGCATGGTACTGAAATAGCAGACTTCTTTTTCATGGGTGACATTTTGTTCCACTAATTCACTGCAGTCTCTGTCTCGGTTGCATCCTCTTTCCGTTTTTGTTTTTTTTTTCAGAGCGGGTAAAGACGACAGCAGTGGCCTGACCTTGACACCCGTTAACTTAATTACACGGCTCTCACGTGCAGCACCCTATTTCCCCCACCCCCTCCCTCCCTTCCACACTAACTCACATTTTAATCACCTAGGCTGCTTTCCCTTTCTCTCTTTCCTTCATTTTCCCCTCTGAACCATTCATTCTTTCGTCGCTCTCCATCCCCTCCGGCAAAGGTCACCTTTTAACAATCTGACGTGTTCTTAGTCTGTGTCAGCAACACTGTTCGGCACCATGACATCTTATTTGATGTAACGAAAGCTTATCTGGTGAGTTGAATTGACCATATCCGATTTTCCCAAGAAAAGAGCTAATTTTTTTTTATCTTTTTGACGAAAAAAAACCCACTATGTATTCAAACAGTTTTTTTAATATAAAATTTTGTGATTGTTGATATTCATAAGTATGTTTAGATTGACAGCACGAAGTGGTTACACTCGGCTGATTGACCATAAATAATAAAGTTCTCTTGTCTTTCTTAGTATAGCTGGCAAAATATATTCATATGTGGACTACACTGGTCCTGAATCTAATAATTGGTTTATTAATATCTTAATCCCTACCTGGTAGAAATCGTTCTAATCTCTCCCATCTTCACAAAATGTAACTTAACATCTGCTAATTTATTTGGAGATGATATCAGTTAACATGTCTTTAATCTGTGTGTAAAGCAATTTATGTAAATGACCAAATATTCAGAGAAAAGGACAATGCACACACACACACACACACACACACACACACACACACACACACACACACACACACACACAAATGAGGAGAGAGAGAGAGAGAGAGGAGAGGGAGAGAGAGAGAGAGAGAGAGAGAGTGTGTGTGTGTGTGGTGTGTGTGTGTGTGTGTGTGTGTGTGTGTGTGAGTTTGGTGTGTGTGTGTGTGTGTGTGTGTGTGTGTGTGTGTGTGTGTGTGTGTGTGTGTGTGTGTGTGTGTGTGTGAAAATGTACGTTCATCAAGATTCGGTGACATCTTTATCCATGGAATGGTTTGAAAGATGTTCGCAATATTAATCGTTCAGCCACATTTGAAAATGTCACTTGACCTACCTGCTTAGAGAAAATGCCAACATTACCTTTACCACAACACACACACACACCACACACACCACACACACACACACACAAACACACACACAGCACACACACACACACACATCACATCCATAACACACACGTAGCGCGTCCATCAGCAAGGAAAAAAGTACAGCAGAGGAGAGAGGAGGAGGAGAGAAAGAGGGAGGGAGAGTAGGGGAAAAGGACGCGGATAGGGAGGCAGAGAGAGGGGGTGACCTTGAGAGAGAGGAGAGAGACAGGAGAGGAGAGAGGAGAGGACGGAGGAGTCCGAGAAGGAGAGGACGGAAAGTGAGAGAGAGAGAGAGAGGAGATGGAGAGGAGAGGAGAGAGAGAGAGAGAGGAGAGAGAGAGAGAGAGAGGAGAGACAGGAGAGAGGAGGAGAGAGGAGAAGAGACAGACAGACAGACAGACAGACAGACAAGAGAAAGACACACATAGAGACAGACAGACAAACAGACAGACAGACCAAACTGTCTCCCTGAGGAGGGAAGTACATAAAGTAGGATGGCACAAACATTTCCGTTCATTCGTGTGGCCCCAGCTGTCTCCTCCACGGACAGAGGTATAGGGCAGGGAAAGAAACAAACAACGACAACACGGACAAGGGAATGTCCACACACTCAATACATTCCTGACCCTGTGTATGGCATAGCCAGTCTGTTTCCGCCGCTGCCACTACGGCTACTTGCTACTACTACTGCTACTACTACTGCTACTACTACTACTACTACTGACTGCTGCTGCTACTACCACCACCATCACCACCACCACCACCACTACGACGACGCCGACTACTACAACCACCATCAGTACCCCTAATACTACTATTAGTACTAGTACTACTACTTCTACTGCTGCTGTTGCCGCTGCTTCTACTACTACTACTACTACTACTACTACTACTACTACTACTACTACTACTACTACGACTACGACGACGATGACTGCTACTATTACTACTACTGCTACTACTACTGCTGCTGTTGCTACTACTGTCGCCGCCGCTGCTGCTGCTGCTGCTTTTCTCCCGTCGTGTCCGACGGATGAGTAGACAGGAGGCAGGTCATCTGCTGATGTGGGTCCTCATGTGATAATGGAGACCAATTCTTGAAGCACACAAAGTCTTCCACAGACGCTACACGGAATGGAGTCCTGCAAGGATGGGCCCCGTCTTCTCCGATGCCTCCTTTCCTGGATGGCAGCTGCTCTGTTGCGCTCAAATGTCTTGTGCCCTGGGTACGCTTGTTGCTTCCACTGTGTTCTGTCAAGGGCGACCTCTTCCCAGAAGCAGTGTCGATGTTGCAGCTTCTGAGGTTGGCCTTCAAGGTGTCTCTGTATCTCTTGAGGGTCCTTCCTTGGTCACGTTGTCCTTCCTTCAGTTGTCCACAGAGCAGCATCTTTGGGATTCCGCTCTCCTCCATACGGACAACGTGTTCTGTCAATCGGAGTTGGCTTTTGAAGAGTATACACTCGACAATGCTGGGTAAGCCACACTTCTTCAGGACCTGTAGGATGGACACTCTGTCTTGCCATTTGACGTTGCATGCAGCACAAGCCTTAAATGGTCATGACATGAGACTGAACTCCTAGGGAGGACTGAACCGTCGTAGAGGAGACGTGCCTAAAGGACCCGAAACCGTCGTATCTGTCGTGTCTCTGTCTCTCTCTCTCTGTCTGTCTCTATCTCTGTCTGTCTCTGTCTGTTTCTCTCTTTGTGTTTCTGTCTGCCTCTCTCTTTTGTCTGCCTGTCTGCCTGTCTCAGCCTGTCTGTCTGTCTGTCTCTTCTGTGTGTTCTGTCTGTCTTTCTGTTTGCCTCTCTTTTGTCTGTTTGTCTCTACCTGTCTCTGCCTGTCTGTCTCTGTGTCTCTCAATGTCGCTCTCTCTTCTCCCAACTCTTGTCTCTCTTTCTCTGTGTCTATCTTTGGCTCTGTCTCTCGCGCTTTGTCTCTGTCTCTATCTCTTTCTATCTGTTGGTCTATCTGTCTGTCTGTCTGTCTGTCTGTCTGTCTGTCTGTCCTCTCTCTGTCTCTCTCTCTCTCCTCCCCCTCTCTCTCTCTCTCTGGTTCCCCACTGACCCAGCGGCCACAGTCACCTGGTCCAACGTGTGGTTTTCAGGATGAGAAGCATTTTTGTTCCACTGTAAAAAAAAAAAATGAAAAGAGACATACTGAGTGACTGTTGACAATATTGTGACAGATGCACTGCAGATGCATTAAGTGTTCGGGCGGAGGAAAAAAAAGTCACTCAAACTAATAAAATTCGAAAGGAAAGCAAGTTCCGAATGAGACAGCAAAGCAATTTGCTGTTGTCATTCATTTTACATTAGCCTTTGAACACAATACCGGACAGTTGTGATATGTTTGAATGTGTGAGGTTTTGGGTAATTGTGTGCTGATTTGCATTTGCAAGTTAAGTTTGGATTTGCATACTAAATATGCCCCTTTATAAGCATCACACTCCCCCTGCCATTTTACCAAGCCTGTATTAGCTATTGACAATAAGAACTTTGAGTATTCAGGGTTAGCGTTTTCTCTCTCTCTCTCTCTTCTCTCTATCTCTCTCTCTCTCTCTCTCGCTCTCTCTCTCTCTCTCTCTCTCTCGCTCTCTCTCCTCTCTCTCTCTCAACACTCCTCTCTCTTCTCTCCCACTCCTCTCTCTCTCACCACTCATCTCTCTCCCCACCCCTCTCTCTCTCTCTCACTCTCTCTCCCCTTATCTCTCGCTCTCACACACTCACTCTCTCTCTCTCTTCTCTCTATCTCTCTCTCTCTCTCCCTCTGTCTTCCTCTCTGTCTCTCCTTCTCTCTCTCTCTCTCCCCTTCTCTCTCTTCTCTCTCTCTCTCTCTCTCTCTCTCTCTCTCTCTCTCTCTCTCTCTCCAACTGTACGTACGAGGTATACGATCTGTAGTTTTTATTTCCTCCTTTGTGTGTCTCCCTTCCTCTCAGGGAGAAAAGCGACAGGCCGACAAAGGCAGAGGAAGCGGGCTCATTGGCCTGATGGACAATGGGGGAGGAAGGGAGGGGGAGAGAGAGAGAGAGAGAGAGAGAGAGAGAGAGAGAGAGAGGAGAGAGAGAGAGAGAGAGAGAGAGAGAGAGAGAGAATTAAGTGTGTGTTGTACGTGTGTGTGTGTGTGTGTGTGTGTGGGTGTGGTTGTGTGTGTGTGTGTGTGTGTGTGTGTGTGTGTGTGGTGTGTGTGTGTGTGTGTGTGTGTGTGTGTGTGTGTGTGTGTGTGTGTGTGTGTGGTGGTTGTGTGTGTGTGTGTGTGTGTGTGTGTGCGTGCGTACGTGCGCGTGTGTGTGTGTATCCGTGTGTGTGTGTGTGTGTGTGTGTGTGTGTGTGTGTGTGTGTGCGCGCGCGTGCGCGCGCGCGCGCACAAGAGAGAGAGAGGAGAGTGAGAGAGAGAGAGGGAGAGAGAGGAGAGAGAGAGAGAGGAGAGAGAAGAAGAGAGAAGAGAGAAGAAGAAGAAGAAGAGACACA
>JADBJO010005339.1:26862-34362 GCA_016801955.1 Conus betulinus | reverse complement strand
ATCCACCCACAAAGCGAAAATTATCGTATTCTTTACTCACTGTGGTTGAATTTAGCGAAAGTATTCCATGAGGTATGTGGATTTGGAGAGGACAACCACTTTAAAAACAAAGACCATTAACGCTCTCTCTCTCTCTCTCTCTCTCTCTCTCTCTCTCTCTCTCTCTCTCTGTCTCTCTGTCTCTCTCTCTCTCTCTCTCTCTCTCTCTCTCTCTCTCTCTCTCTCTCTCTCTCTCCCTCTCTCGCTCTCTCTCTCCTTTCCCGCTCGCTGTTTCTGTCCTCTTATTCTGTGCCTCTCTTTCATTCTTTTCATTTTCTTCCTTTTCAAAAAAAAAAATGTCTTTCCTTTTTTTCTTTTCTATTTCTTTTCTGTCCCTGTTTTGTCTTTTGTCTCTGATCTGATGTGATTTTCTTTCTTCGTTTCTTTGTTTTTGTTTTTTTTTGTTTGTTTGTTTCTTGGTCTCCCTTTCATATTTTCTTCTGCCAGCGCGTCTTTCAATCTCCCCTCCCACCCCCACTCCCGCCCATCCCCCTTTTTTTTCACATCCGACCTCTCTTGTCTGCTTTCCTTCCTAATATCCCCGTTCGTTTCCTTCTCCTAGTCTTCAAAGAGAACGGAACCAACAGACTTTCTCCAGCAACGCCAGAATTCCGATCCTTGCCAAAAAGACAGTCCGGGGGAAATGACTCGAGATCGAGCGGCGAAGAAACACCACCAGGATGGGACGAGAGTCTTAAGTGTGGCAGGGAACAGTGAACAGTAAATAACAAACAAGGAGGGTAACTCTTGATCCCATGAAGTGACTGCAGGCCCATAACTCCAAACGAAAGCAGGCCATCGCAACAACACGCACGTTAGTAATCGCAACGATGATGATGGTGGTGGTGATGATGATGATGATGATGATGATGATGATGATGATGATGATGATGATGATGGCGACGACGACGACGACGACGACGACGACGACGACGACGACGATGATGATGATGATAATGATGATGATGATGATGATGATGATGATGATGATAATGATGACGACGACGATGACGACGACGACGACGATGATGATAAGATAATGATGATGATGATGATGATGATGATGATGATGATGATGATGAACGTTGCTGACGACGACAACAAACCATGCTACTACCACCCACTACCATCACTCCTCCTCCTCCTAAGATAATAAAGATAATGATAATGATGATGATAACAACTATCCATGACACTCTCAAAACCACTCCAACAGGTCCAGAATGCTGCTGACAGGGTCAGTTCCAAATCTCATGGGACCACCACGCACATCAAGCTTTTCCTTAAGGAACTTCATTGGCTTCCAGCACAACAGAGAATTCAGAACAAAAGATGCTGTCTAAGCTTTCAGTTCGTTAATGGAAAGCCGCCGCCCTCCTCTGTATTCGTCTGAGCTAATTAGAAGCTGTATCCCACCCAGAACCCTTCGCTCTATCTTCGTTCAAAAAAGACTGCAACATGGTGGACGCACACGCTGTTCTTTAGCCAGCTAATTTTCAGACCCGCTGTCCCTTTTCTATCCGCTATGGCTTTTCTCTTCCCGCCTTCGAATTGAACTTGCAATCGCACCTTTTCAGGCAAGCTCTCAATGCCTTTTTCCCGTTCTGCCTTTTGTATATGGTTGTGCGTGCGTGCGTGCGTGCGTGCGTGGCGTGCGTGTGTGTGTGTGTGTGTGTGTTGTGCGCGCGCGCGCGCGAGCACGAGCGTGTCAGTATGCATAAAGCTGTGCGGTATAAATGTTGTGTTAATACGCCTGGCCAATTTATTCTCTTCACTGATCATTGATCTTCACTGCTGTAATAATTTTTCCAGAATACCCCAGGGTCGCTAGTCGACTGTTTTCCACTTATTTTCAATCTTTCAATCTTTCTGTCAAATTCTCTTTGTCTTGGAAAATAAAAGCTACACGTATTGTCTCGTTTTCCTCCACATGCTTACTTCTGTGCTGCGTATGACTTATTTTGATCTTTGGAATAGGCCCAGGTACCGTTGGACTGTTAATTTCTTTTGAGCACCTCGTTTATGATGCCATTCATTTATATGCTTTTGGAGGGTATGGAGGGAGCAGCACCATACAAGGCTTCAACAGATTATTTATCCATAGAAATGTTAACATGAACTAAAAGGCTCTGAAAGCTATTACACACACACACACGCGAATTTAGCTTATGTCTTTATACTAACATATACTCTTCGGGTTTCACGCAATACAATTTTCTTCATTCTCCACGGTGTGAGAATTGTCTGTACCATCAGGACCAGATTTGCAACTAAACTCTAGTGACAATTGCCAAGAATCAGCACGGTCTTCAAAATCGAATTATCACTTACTCGTGGAAAAAAAAGATGTAGACTATTACACTCTTACATGTGGTGAAGTATATGTAAAATGACCATCAAAACACTAGCACTAGCAGAGAGAGAGAGATGAGAGGGGGGAAGGAGAGAGGAGAGGGGGAGAGACCACGAGAGGTTGGGGAGAGGACAGGGAAGTGAGGGAGAGAGAGGGGACAGAGGGGAGTTCGGGAGAGACAAGAGGAGAGGGACAAGTGGAGAGGAGAGAGCGAGGGAGAGAGGGGTGGAAGAAGAGAAGAGGGCACATGGATGAAGGGAGAGTGATGGGGGAGAGATGAGGAGATAGGAGAGGGGAGACTGAGAGGGGAGGAGGGACAGTGGATGGGAAGGGGAGGGCGAGGGGGAGAGAGAGGGGGGAGGAGGGAAGAGACAGAGAGGGGTACAGGGGACAACCAGGACAGAACACATCGGACAGACAGACAGAGTCCCGAGAGAGACAGAGTCTTTGGGGGGACAGACAAGTCACAAGACAGACAGACCACGAGAGAGACCAGACAGAGACACACAGAGAGAGGAGGGAGAGACAGAGAAAGGGAGAGACACTCGGAACGGCAGACAGACAGAAGGGCACAGTCACACCGTAACAACAGACAACACCGACACACACACACCACCAGACACACATAGGAATCTTAGAACGGGACACAGTACAGAAGATTCACACTACACACGAACACACACCATCTATACACACACACACATACACCCACACAGCACGTTCACACTCAACATGCATACACGCACGCACACCACCTCTTACGACAACATATTGGCACCACACACCACACACACACACACAAACACACACACACACACACACAACACACACACACACTACAGTAACTTCGATACCACGACATTCTCTCCCCCCAAAACTCACACGCACACCATGTTATACTAAATCTATAAACGTGCATTTAAGTTTTCGTCGCTACTACACCATCTATATACACACAATCACGCACGCTCTTATAGACTTCATGTGCAAAGTGTTCTTACAGTTACATATAACTAAAAAGGGGACTTAAAACACACACACACACACACACACAACACACACACACACACACACCACACACACAACACTCACTCTCTGCTCTCTCACTCACACGACTCACCCACACAACACACACACACAACACACACAAACACACACGCACACATGTTCACGCACACACATACACTTCTCTGTCGCGCTTTCGAGAGCATTCACACACACATTACACACGCACGCGCACGCAGCGCGCTCACACACACATAATACACCACACACAACACCACACAACCACCACACACACACATACATATATATATAGGCACATATACACAGGCACACACACACCACACACGCCACACATACACATACACACACCGCGCGCGCGCGCGCACGCACACACACACACACACCCACACACACCACACACACACACACACACACCCACACACTACACACACCACACACACACACACACACACACACACAACACACACACACACACACACACACACACACTGAGACGTTCAAGCCAGACGGCAACGTCTTTGGTGGCGCTCTCAACTTCTTTTTCTCTTTTTTTTTTTACAAATTAGATCAAAGCTCCTGCTGAAAAATCGATGACGAGAGTAGAAAGGAAATGGGCAGAGAGAGAGAGAGAGAGAGAGAGAGAGAGAGAGAGGAGAGAGAGAGAGATAGAGAGAGATGATGAGAGAGAGAGAGAGAGAGAGAGAGAGCAATAGGTTTAAAGGACTGTGACCCATTAGCACAGAATGAGGAGAGAAAAACTCACAGTGGATGAAAAAGTGAAGGAGTCTAGTTGGGAATGACCAAGACGGTTACACACACACACCACACACAACACACACCACACACACACACACACACACACACAAACTCACGCACGCCACGCACACGCACACGCACACACACACACATACTCACGTACAGCGCACGCACATACACACACATACCACCACACCCACACGCACACACACACCCACGCACTCACGCACACACGCACGCACGCACGCCGCACGCACACACACACACACACACCACACACTAACACCCACACGACAGAGAGAGATGATAGACAAATAGAGAGAGAGATAGAGAAATAGAGAGAGATAGAGAAGAGAGAGGGTGAGAGACAGACAGGTGCAGACATACAAACAACAGACAGACATTCGACAGACAGACAGACAAGACAGACAGACAGACGGACATCTTCGCAGGGGACCAGACACAATAAATGATAAGCCGGCACTGAGACGCCCCCAAGAGGCGCGAACATGCGTTCTATAAACTGGCACAACAACGTCCTGATTGTGTTGCACTTTGCAGCGAGGCACCACCCCAGTGGGCGCCAGTCAATGCCTCAGTGGACCAACAGTGAGTAGTAGTGAGCACTTGCCTTGGACTGACGATGAATCCAGACTCCTGCTTGAACTGCACCCTGGCAGAATCAGCGTGTTTCCCGAGAGTAGTGTACGATTTAGACTAAACTACGTTCATAGAGGCAGAGAAAGTTTTACAGTGTGTGTGTGTTGTGTGTTGTGTGTGTGTTTGTGTGTGTGTGTGTGTGTGTGTGTGGTGTGTGTGTGTGTGCGCGCGTGCTGGTGTGTGTTTGTCGTGTGTGTGTTGTGTGTTGCTTGCGTGCGTGCGTGCGTGTGTGTGTGCGTGCGTGCGTGCGTGCGTGCGTGCGTGTGTGTGTGCGTGCGTGCGTGTGCGTGCGTGCGTGTGTGTGTTTGTGGTGTGTTTGTGTGTGGTGTTTGTGGTATGTGTGTGTGTGTGTGTGTGTGTGTGTGGTGTGTGTGTGTGTGTGTGTGTGTGCAGTGTGTGTGTGTGTATGTGTGTGTGCGTGCGTGTGTGTGTGTGTGGTGTGTGTGTGTGTGTGTACGTGTGTGTGTGTGTACGTGAGTATGTGTGTGGTCGTGTGCGTGCGTGTGTGTGTGTGTGTGTGCGTGTGTGTGTGTGGTGTGTGTGGTGTGTGTGTGTGTGGAAAGGGACCTATTATGGCTGAACACGGGACCTAACCGGGGGGGGGAGGGGGGGAAAGACAGACAGACAGATGAGAGGGAGTTAGGGGGTAGACAGACAGACAGACAGACAGATAGTGTAGAGAGGCAGAGAAACAAAGATACAAAGAGAGAGAAGGGAGCGAGGGATTGGAGTGGAGAGAGAGAGAGAGAGAGAGAGGACAAACCGGAGGCGGAGAGAGAGAGGAGAGAAGAGAGAGAGAGATGAGAGACAGACGACAGACAGACAGACAGACAGAGTGAGAGAGAGACAGAGAAGACAGAATGAGGGGGAAGACTGTGTGAGGGAGGGAGACAGACAGACAGACAGACAGAGAAGGAGACAGAAAGACAGAGAAGGGGTGATGGATGGAACAAAACAGACAGACAGAGCAGAAAGACCACGACCGAGATACAAAGACAGAGAGAGAAACGGGAGGAAGGGAGGCAGAGAAAGAGGAAGCGGGAGGAGAGATAGAGAAAGAGGGAGAGAGAGGAGGGGGGGGGGGGGGAGGGACACAGGCAGACAAACAGACACCGAAAAAACAGAGACAGAAGACAGGAGAGGGACAGAGACAAAGAGACATATAGACAGAGAGAGACAGCGAGAGAGACCGAGAGAGAGAGAGAGAGAGATAACGAATAGAAGACAGATAGAGAGAGGAAGGGGGGGGGGAGAGAAAGAAAGACAGAGAGAAAGAATGAGAGAGGAAAAAAAGAGATAGAGTAGGGGGGTAGTGGTTGGGGGGTGGGAAGAAAGCGAAGCGAAACAGAATACAGAAAGTGAGACCGAGAAAAATAAAAACAGAGAAAGAGGTGGTGGAAGAAGAGAGCGATGGGGAAGGGGGGAGGGGGGGGGGGGGGATTTTAAATAAAGCATGCCCGGCAGAAAAACTATGGGCCCGTGGGCATGAAGTATACGAGACTGCAAAGAAGAGGATCAAGCTCAAGAAGATTCTCAGATTAGAGGAGAGGAGCAGGAGAAAGAGAAGAAAACACAGTTCTATAGTATTGGAGGACGGGGGTAAGAGGATTTGTGTCCCTTATTCATACAACGTAAAAGATAGAAACACTCGTGCCAGAGCATTGACATGTTTATGTACATTTGTGCGCAAGCACGCGCGCGCGCACACACACACACACACACGCACGCACACACACACACACCCACACACACACAAAGTACACACATACACACACACACATTACAACACACACACACACACACACACACACACACACACACACACAACACACACACACACACTCACACACACACACACACACACACACACACACACACACCACACACACACAGAGGGTAACATTTCACAATAATTAAATCAATTTCAACACGCAGACAGGCACATGATGATATGCATGATATTACAGTAAGCTGGTATTTAGATCATGACAGAATGAACTTAGGACAGTTTCGCGTTTTCGCGCAATCGCCACACTATCGCAACACACAGTTACAAATGATCTCTCTCCCACTTACCTCATGTCTCTCTCTCCTCTCATGTACTCTCTCTCTCTCTCTCCTCGCTCTCCTCATACTCTCGCCTCCTCTGTCTCTCATCTCTCCTCTCTCTCTCACACATATACACAACACACACTAACAAACACATACACCCCACACACCACTAACACACACACCACCACACACAACACACACACACACACACACAAACACACCACACACACACACACTTTGTAGGGCAGGCAGGCTAGGCAGGCAGGCAGGCAGGCATCTCAACAGAACATTGACGTTCAGGCTCATTCGTGGGCGTGCAAACAAAGTGGCAGGCAGCAATCTAGTCAGGTGGCATTATCCTGCAACTGGCTTTGCGACAAGATACGTTTCCAATGCAGACTTGACGAAGTCATGAAGGAAGGGAAAAAAAAAAAAAAAACCGAGTCTTTTCACCACGTCCCACTGCCAAGCGGGGAGGGGTGGGGGTGATGAGGTGCTCTACCGGGGTGGTGGATATGGGAGGCTATACATCCATGAAAATTTGAAATGATTTGGAGATTGAAAAACAAAACAAAACAAAAACGCATAATGTACGGAAGGAACATGTTCTTAAA
>JADBJO010005339.1:0-5000 GCA_016801955.1 Conus betulinus | reverse complement strand
TTAGAGAATAAGTTAGAAGGACAGTACGCTGAGATTCTGCAAACAGTGAGTCGCCATGGTGATAGTCTGAAGAAAATTGAAGACAGGCAGATGGCGATGGAAGAAACTCTCTCACACTTTTAGTGCAAGAAAACACAGGAGACTAAGCAGGCAGTGAGGCAAAACAGTGAAGATATCGAAGATGTGAAGAGGGAACAGGAGGAGCTACGGGAGACAGTGGCTTGTCTGCAAGAAGAAATTGACACTCTGGAACGCTTCTCAAGGCGAAATAACGTGAAGTTCTTCGGAATCCTGAGTTAGAAGATGAGGGGCCAGAATCGTGTGCTGATGTCGTTACGAACATTCTACGAACGTACATACCGAGTCCAGGGTGGCCAGATGACGTTATATAGACGTGCACACAGACTAGGTAAGCCCCGAGGTGCCAGTGCTCAACCGCGCCCCGTGATCGCCAAGTTTCAAAGATGGGGGGATCTCATGCGCCTGATGACAAACAAGGACGCGCGAGCAGACATGAAACAAGATCAGCTGACTGTCTCACAGGATTTGAGCCGTAGGCAATCGGCACAGCTGAGACAACTGAAACAGGAGGGGAAATTTGGGTACTTCCAAAGGGAAAACTACATGTGAAACCACAGCGTGAAGCCCCACCTAGGACCGAACTCCTGAGCCGGAGGAACGCCACGCCTGGGCCTCCCACCACTAGGGATCGCCAGACAGCTGCTTTCCAAGGAAATACCCCCACCCCAGTACCTCCTCCGAATGCCACGCCTTCTGTCAACAGAGGGGTTTCCCCTTCTACCTCGCTTTCTAAGACCCAGTCAGCGACTGACAAAAGGGGATTCCCCAAATCACACATCGCGCTCCCAGTCTCCCCACCCCCCTCCCACTCCCTTCCACCCCCTACCAGTGATAAAGGACAGAAAGGGAATGAACGGCAATCCAACCTGCGGGACGCATGGGGCAGTAAAACACGTGCTTCTCGTTCTTCTCCCTCGCGAAAACAGAAAGAAATGAAGATTAGGCCGAGGCCCGGGTCCACATTCTTTCACTGACAATGCAAACACACACGCTCACGCATACACGTAATACACGTAACGATGATAAAATAAAAAAGTGATTCTCTTTCTTGCATTTCATGGAATGTTGATGGGCTTATTTCTAAATTAACAGATCCAGACTGTATTAATTACATTACTTCTTTTGATATTATGTGTCTTCTTGAAACTTATACATTTCCGGATTTTGATTTTTCTATTCACTTCAAAAACTTTATTGTTGTGCATAGTCCTGGTCTCAAGTTGTCAAAAATGGGCCGAAGATCAGGAGGTACTGTGTTACTAATAAAGAAATCACTAGAACACTGCATTCAGATTGTAGAAACTGGGCTGGATAACATTGTTTGTGTCAGAGTGTGTAGAAAAATCTCACTTTTGACAAAGACGTACTGTTTGTTGGCATTTACAATCATCCTGTGAATAGTGAATACTACAAACAAAAGGAATTTAAAAAAAAATCTTGAAAATTTAGAGAGCATTTATTTTAGAGAGATATGAAAGAAGAAGAGCAGACGATTATCTTGTAGTCGCTGGTGATTTTTCAATGCCAGGATTGGTGATTGGAGTTTAGAGACCACTGAAATGGATGAGGAGAGTGTGCAGAGAGAGGGGGAATGCTATGTGAGAAATACTATGGATAATGTTGTTAATTGTTTTGAAAAGCCCTGATTGATTTATGTTCTATGTTTAGGTTGACGCCTTTAAATGGTTTGTGTGAAGGAGACAAAAAAGGTCATTTTACTTTTTTATCTGAACGCGGAAATAGCGTGATTGATTTTGTTGTGTGCTCTGTGGATTTACTGTCAGAAGTTATTCGATTTAACGTCGAAAATAGGGTTGAATCCCCGCATATGCCTGTCGTGCTATATCTAAATACTAAATATAATGAGAAATCGAATGCAGAAATTAATCGAGAGCCTTTTCAAAAAATAAAGTGGGATGGAACCAAAGCTATATATCTTTTGGATTTCCTAAGATCAGAAGAAGCTACGATGATTCTAAATGACAGTAGGAATGTTGTTGAATGTGATATTGACTCGGCTGTTGAAAAAATTCACGGGCCTTCTATTAAAAGCTGGGCAATGTATGCAACAGACGATCTGGCCTTCAGCACGCGCGCGGCAAGCTAAGAAATGGTTTGACTCGGTTTGTTTACATAAGAAGAGGGTGGCCGGTAGAGAGCTTTGCTCAGTGCACACGCACTCAGCGCGCAACGGATCAGTGTGCATACTTACGGAAAAGGTCGGATTATCAAGACACTCTAAGGCAGAAGCGAATAAGTTACAGAAAAGATGTATTTGAAACTTTAATTCGAAATAAAAACGATTCTAATAAGTTTTGGTCAACTGTACGTAGCATTAAAAAAAAAAAAAAATGGATCGGCCCTCTATCTCAATTGGCACGTGGAAAGCAGCACACTTTGAAACGATTTTTTCACCGGGAGATCGCGAGTTGACACGTGCCGACTCAGCTATAGAGCAGGACGGAAGCCAGCACGAAAGAAAACGATTATATTCCCGATTTAGATGATGAGATAACAGACAGTGAAGTGCACCAGGCAATAAGGAAACTGAAATTAAATAAAGCTTCGGGATTAGATGATATCTGCGCTGAATATTTGAAAACAGCCCAGCCCATTATAACACCCTTTCTGACAAAAAAGTATTTAATCAAATATACAAGAATGGTTATTTCCCAGTATTATGGACCAAATCAGTTATTATTCCTCTACTTAAGAAAGGCGATGCTCTTAATCCTGAAAATTATAGAGGCATTTCTTTACTTAGTGTAGTTAGTAAGGTCTTTACATCAGTATTGAAACGAGAGATTGTATAAATGGGCAGAAAAAAAAGAAGGCAAAATAAGTGAAGAACAGGCTGGCTTTCGCAAACAATACTCTACTGTAGACCATATATTTACACTCGTTTCAATGATAAAGTCTTATTTGTTTGGACATAAAAGTAGAAAAAATGTTACGTAGCTTTTATAGACTACCAAAAAGCCTTTGACACAGTAGACAGAGACATGCTTTGGAAAATACTCCAAAAGGTTCAAGCTTCCTCAAAAATGATCAGAATGTTAAAAGGCATGTATAGTTCTGTCCAGAGTTGTGTTCGTTGGGGCCCAGAAGTGTCAGATTTCTTTGTGTGCCCCTCGGGACTGAAACAAGGCTGTTTAATGTCACCTTTATTGTTTTCTTTATTAATTACTGAGGTAGCTGAAAATGTAACAAAGAACGGTAAACATGGATTTCAGTTTTTACCCGGATTACAAGAAATATTCCTTTTATTATTCGCTGATGACATTGTTTTTTTTTCTTCTACACCCAGTGGGCTCCAAAATCAGTTAGACAATTTACAGAAAGCATCTGACATCCTAAATCTAACAGTGAACCTAGATAAAACTAAAATCATTGTTTTCAGAAAAGGGGGTCATTTGTCTAAAACTGAATGTTGGCACTATAAAGGAGAGAAGTGAAAGTAGTTAATAGATACAAATATCTTGGTTTTACTCTTAGCACTAGAATGGGTTTTGATATTGCATTAGATGAATACGTTAGACGAGCAAAACATAAAGTTGCAGAAATTTTCAAAACAATGTGGGCTCTAGGAAGCATGGATTTGTCAATATTTTTCAAACTTTTTGATTCACAAATAAAACCAATGTTATTGTACGCAGGGGAGCTCTGGGGATTAACTAAATTTCAGTCGATTGAATCTGTTCATTTGTTTGCATGTAAGCGCTTGTTAGGTGTTAGTCGCAAAAGTCCAAACACAATGATATATGGAGAAACAGGCCGGTACCCTTTGTATATTGACACTGCTATAAAGTCAATAAAATATTGGTTTAAACTCCAAAGTATGTCTATCCATAGATTTCCTAAACAGGCACATCTCATGATCTTGAATAAGATTCCCGAATTTACTCATGGGCACTCTAATTGTCATAACTGGTCTATATCTGTTAAAAACATGTCTTGATACTTTTGGTTTTTCAGATGTTTGGATCAATGGAGGGGTTGGGAATGAAACTATTTTTCTTAAAGAATTAAAGCAGAGAATGATCGATTGCTACATGCAAGATTGGCATCAAAAACTTTCTCAAAGTGAACGGTTTAGCACATATATGTCTTTCAAATCATCCTTCCAATCAGAAAAGTACCTGTCAGTTATCACTATTAGTAAATTTCGTTATGCTTTAACTAGATTAAGACTTGGAATGTGTGATCTGAATATAAATAATAGATATAATGAAAAATCAAAGAAATGCCCGTTTTGTAATAGGATAGAAAGTGAGCTTCATTTTTTGTTAGAATGTCAAACATATGCATTTCTAAGAGAAAAAAATATTTGTTAAAGTATTACCAACATACATCCATTAATGAAGAATGCTTAGCTCGAATGCTACAATCTGAAGACGTCATGCTCTTAAGAAATTTAGCAATGTATATATTCTATGCATTTAAGACTATACTTATTCTGGCGTGTTGTCCATACGTTATTTGCTTTGATTCACTCATGAGAACGTGTATCCATTGTATACAGGCCGGTGGCCTTACAATTAAAGTTTCCGAGTTCCGAGAGTTCCGAGTTCTCTCTCTCTCTCTCTCTCTCTCTCTCTCTCTCCTCTCTCTCTCTCTCTCTCTCTCTCTCTCTCTTTTTTGTCACCAAGGAAAGACATAAATTCACATTGCATTGGTTTCTTCTCAACGCCAATACTTTACGATGCAACACGGAGACCTATACTGCATGAAGATTCATAGAACGCGAAACCCGAATGGCTAATACTAGTCTGAGATTGTGGTGAACTGGGAAAATACGAGAGTGATACTATCCATGCATACCCAGTTTGACAGAGGTTGCCGACTCCACAGATATAAGACCTGTTTAACCCTGATAAATTTCCGATTTGTTACAAGTCGCCATGTAACACTGTCGAAAT
>JADBJO010005338.1:141726-165132 GCA_016801955.1 Conus betulinus | reverse complement strand
TGTATTCCTATTGACCTTTGCTCCCCGACTTCTACCTTTCTTGTCTCATCTTTTCTTCTTGAGTTCTGTATTTCCTGCTATTGTCTTTTTCCCCCTCAGTTTGGCTAATTTTCTTGACATGTTTATTTCCCCTGGATGTAATTGTGTCATTTCTTGTATTCAACACTTCTCTTTTTCTTCTTTTCTTGCCTCTGTTCAAACCATCATCGTTTGCTTTGTCTGTCCACAGTTCTTCCTCCCCCCCCCCCTTTTTTTTTTCTTTTTGGTCTGCATTTTTCCTGTTAATTTCACACCTCAGTTCTTGTCTTTCTCCTTTTGTTTTATCTTGCTTCAGTTCTAGTCTTTCCTTTTTCCCTTTCCTCTCTCCAGTTCTAGTAGTTTCTGTGATTTCTTCCCTCAGGTGTCTCCTTTCCTCTTCCCTCAGGTCTAGCCTAACTCTTTTTTTGTTCCCTCAGGTCTAGCCTGTCTTTTTTTTTTCCCTCAGGTCTAGCCTGTCTCCTTTCCTCTTCCCTCAGGTCTAGCTGCCTCCTTTTTACTTCCCTCAAGTCTAGCCTGTCTCATTTCCTCTTCCCTCAGGTCTAGCCTGCCTCCTTTTTACTTCCCTCAAGTCTAGCCTGTCTTCTTTCCTCTTCCCTCAGGTCTAGCCTGTCTCCTTTCCTCTTCCCTCAGGTCTAGCCTGTCTCCTTTCCTCTTCCCTGTCTAGCCTGTTTTTTTTCTTCCCTCAGGTCTATCCTGTCTCCTTTCCTCTTCCCTCAGGTCCCTGTTTCTTTTTTCTTCCCTCAGGTCTAGCCTTTTCCTGTCCTCTTCCCTCAGGTCTATCCTGTCTCCTTTTTTCTTCCCTCAGGTCTAGCCTGTCTCCTTTTTCTTCCCTCAATTCTAACCTTTCGTCATCGAATTTCCTGAATTCAGTTCCAGCTTTTCCCTTGTTAGTCTTTGCTTCTTCTTTTTTTCTTCTTCCTCTGCTTTTTTCTTCTTTTCTGCTCTTCCTCCTTTTGTTTTCTCTTCTGATGCTTCTACTCTTTCTTGTTTCGCCTTTCCTTCCCAAATCCGTTTTTTCTTTTTATCTGCCCTCAGTTCCAGTCTTTCTCCTCCTCCGTTTCCTGTCTCAATTTTATCTTTTCTGTTTTTGTCTTTTCTTTCCTGACCTCTATCCCTTTGATCTTTTGCCTTTTCATCACTCATTTACATTCTTCTACCTCTTATCTTTTCTTCATTCTGTTCTGTTTTCTTTTTTCATTTAGTTTTTTTTTTTCTGGCCTCAAATCTACCTTTCCCATTTTGTCTTTTCTTCTAGCAGTCCTGGTCTTTCTCCTTTTGAATTTTCGTCGCTCAGTTCCATTCTTTCTCCTCCCCCCCCTCTTTATTTCACACAAATTGTAGTGTTTCTCTCCTTCCGTCCTAGGTTCGACCTTTTCTACTTTGGCTTTCCTTCCCTTTGT
Organism: Conus betulinus; assembly: GCA_016801955.1. Lineage (NCBI taxonomy): Eukaryota > Metazoa > Mollusca > Gastropoda > Neogastropoda > Conidae > Conus > Conus betulinus. The sequence continues at coordinate 163,693 of JADBJO010005338.1, read as the reverse complement.
TCCAATATTTTTCTTTTTTGAAGTTTCTTCTCTCTCAGTTCTGTCTTTTCTCCTTCTTTTCTTCCCTCAGTTCCAGGTTTTCTACTTTAGTCTTCTTCTTTTAGATTTTTTTGTTGTCCTTTCTTCATGCAGTTCTTGCTTTCCTTCTTTTGTTCTTTCTTTCGTCAGTTTCTCTCTTCCTCTTTATTCTTTTCTTTCCCTAGTTTTTTACCCTTTCTCCTCTTGTCTTTTTTCTCTCTCAGTTGCGTTGGGACACTGACCGAGACATCATGGCCAGGATAGGCAGGTGCGCGAGCAGCATTCATCATGCTAAAGAACATCTGGGCCTCAGGAGAGATCAGAAGGACAACAAAATTACATATCTTTAATTCAAACGTGAAGTCGGTTCAGCTCTATGGCTGCGAGACTTGGAGAATGACCAAGGCATACAGTAACAAATTCAGACCTTCATCAACAGCTGACTGAGGCGCTTCTTCAAAATCAGATGGCTGGAAAAAAATCAACAATGAAGGTCTATGGAAGCAAGCAGGACAGGAAACAATGGCCTAGCAGATTTTGCGGAGGAAGTCAGGCTGGATTGGACACACTCTCAGGAAGCCAGCATCCAGCACCACATGCCAATCCTTGACATGGAATCCACAGGGAAAAGGAAGAGAAGCCGACCTCGCAGCAGCTGAGGCGAGACACTGAGGCACAGATAAAGAGGCAGGGGACCAACTGGACAGGCATTCAGCGAGCAGCCCAGAACCGAGTGCGATGTGAAGTGTTGTCGATGGCCTATGCTCACCTTTGAGCTAGGGGCCTAAGTAAGTAAGTTGCGTTCTACTTTTTCTTTTGACTTTTCTTCCCTTAGTTACACTCTTTTCATTTTGTTTCTTTCTCACTCAGTACCAGTATTCCAAATCTTGCCTTTACTTCCCTCTGTCTGCTCCTTCTGGTTTATCTTGGCTACCCTCAGTCTACCTAAAAAAATCATTTCTTCTCTTAGTTTCAAACTTTCGTTTTTGATTCCTCACCACTTGAGATTTTGTGCCTTTTGTCTTTTCTTCACTGAGCTCTAGTATTTCCCCTTTATCTTTCCTTGCTATATTTTTAATCGACTCTTTTTGTGTCTCCTTCTGTCAGTTCAAATATTTCTCCTATGAAGCGTCTTTCATTACATTGAGTAAGTCTAATATCATAGAAGAATTGAACAAGTATAGTCATTTGGTTGTGACCGAAAAGATGTACTGAATCGTGTAAGCAATTGTTTAGTTCTTTCTGTCATTGCTTGTAAAACATACATAACCTTTTCAAACATATTTTACCCAGGAAAGTGTATGTTGCACGTCTGTCAACAGAATTACATTAGTACGTTCTTAAGCAATTCTGGATGGGCATTTCCCAGCTAAATGCATCGTCTTCATTTCATTGTGATAGAAGAATTTATTTCAAGCCAGACATGCAAAACAAAGCCCATCCAGACTCAGAATTCTTAATCATACGTTCTTGGAAAATCCAAAGCTCACCTGATCATTTCGATAATTTGTCTAAAATCATTATCCATGCCTTCAAACGGAAGGTCACACTAAACAAAACAAACAAACAAACAAACAAAAAAAAACCAAACAAAACAAAAAAAAAAACCCCAACCAAACGTTGACTTCAATACAAGGTAATTAAAAAGGAGTTTTGGTTTGCTTTGTTTGTTTGTTTTGTTTTTATCACTTCTGTTATAAGAATACCTGAAGATTTTAATACACCCAAAATATTTTTTCTTCTTTCTAGTTTGGCACATGTGTGTGCATCTCGAACATGCCTTTGCACACACTTGGCCAGTGGCTGAGACACAGCTATGTCATACATGTGTCACAATACAAGTGCACACGTTATGAAACAAAAATTATTCTAACTAAAAACAAATGATTCTTAAGACTCTAGGTGAGTGTAAAAGACGTAATGAATTTCAATATTTTAAATTTCCTTCTCCCAGCTTTGATTACAGACAAACATGCTGTTGCCAACATGTGTGTGCCAGTCTCTCCTGCTTGAGAAAAGCCTACCACACAAATAAAGTTTATAAAGTTGCTGCTTTTGAGGAAAGAACAATAATGGCAACACACACAAACAAAACAAATGAATAAACAAAGGCAGAAACAACTCAAAAAGTATCTATGCAACTCTTACAATATTTGAGATGTTACATGCCCTTTCCACTACAGGAATTCAAACCAGCCAATCAGACTTGTAGTTATTGTGCTCCTGGCCTTGATAACATCCATAATAAACTTCTGAAACATATCCCAGAATGTGGTATCTGGGATCTTAGGAAAGTGTATAGTCTTGTCTGGACTACTGAGTAATTTCCACCCTCCTTGTAGAAAGCTCTCACTATTCCAGTTTCAAAACTTGGTAAATTGCTGACCAGTACTACTAAGAATTACCCAAAAGCTGTGAATAGTTCTTTTGGTAAGCTAATGCAATGGGTGAATTCTTTTCTGATGTAGGAGCTGGAAACTGACTGACTTTTGACCACATAACTGTGTAGTTTTACCAAGTTGCATGCTACAGTTGCAAATAGTGTTGGTCAAATTAGTAACTAGACTAGTGAATGAAACATCTTTGTTTGATGGTTTTGTTCAGGGGTAAAAGGGAGTTGATAATAATATGTTTTCTTTTTTTTTATTCTCTGGGTTCTCAAAAAGGGCAATAACTGCTATACCAACACAGACTGAATGAAGAGCAATCTGTCTTTGATGCACCACGAGTATCATAGAGTGATTTTTTCTTTATGACACGTATTCAAATAGATTGAGGAAATGCTTGATCATCACTATGATCTCCAAGTGATATTGATTGTAACAGAGCATTCACTAATCCTTTTTTGTCACAGACTCAAGGCTGTCTAACTGTTGTTCTCATACGAATCTTGTTGCAAATCATTGAGCCTGTTTTAGAAAACATGAAAAACAATGCAAAAGGAAACGAAAACTGAAACCCAGTGTATACTGAAAACATTTTATAGTTTAAGAATCAAGCAGCACAAGGCAGAACAAATAATAATGATAATCACAACAACACAACAACAACAACAACAATAATAATGATAGTAATAATGATGATGATGATGACGATGATGATGATGATAATAATAATAATAATAATAATAATAATAATGATGATGATGATGATGATGATGATGATGATGATGATGATGATGATGATGATAATAATAACGCACTTAAGACGATGTTGGTGTAGAGGGTACAAGATACAGAAATTCCCTGACGCAGTATTGACGACGTGGCATAGGCGGTGGTGTAAACCACAAGCTGAGCTGTGTTCATCCTCTGTGCAGACAGCTTACGTTTCCACTCTCGTCGCATTTTGTTGTCAGCTCTAATAGCGCACTTAGTGTGAAGCGTGCAGGGCTTGGTGGCTAGTGCCAGTGCTCGTCTGTTGTGCAGAGCTCCCTCTATCCCCCCTACCCCCCTCTTATTTCCCTGTCATTCAATCGGCTAATTTTCCTGTTGTTTGCTTATCTAACTTTTGGTATTACTGGAATGTTGATTTTGGTGTTGCCATTTAGTTTTCATTCATATGTGATTTGTGACATGCTATTGACGCATTTGTTGTGATCACTGAGTTGACTTGTATTATGTGCTGTGCACTCTTGCAGTGGATAACAGCTTGTGTTTGATTAGAATCCCAGTTGCAAGTACCATATAGGGCTGTACGACTTAACAATGACTGATGCGAGAAATGTATGATTACAAATAATGAAATTTGTAAATATAATGACCATTTAATGCGTTATATGTTGTACATTGCTCGACTTATAATGGATACGGAGGGTCATGAACAACTCTCTAGTCTAAAGAGTGTTTGAGAATGTAAAGCAATAGAGGCTGTATTCAGGTTCATCCTCCATTATATGTATAGGTCTGTGATAACCTGCTTTGTATAAAATGGTCATGCTTTAGTTAAAGTTTAAAAAAACATTCCGAGAATATCTCAAACAAAACCCTAAGCATATGTATCATCCACATATACCGGCTAAAGCAAACCTGGACATGGAAAACAAGATCGCTCGATTCTGTTTTAAGTGCAAACAGTGTTGTGCAATAGTTAAGAGGTCAGTTGCAGGTTTGCCTGTTTGTATGTTTGTTTGTTGGCTATTTGTTGGCTATTTGGTTGTTTTTTGTTCTTGTATTGGTGATTAGATTCTTTGATTCATTTTGAGTTGAATGCTTTGGCGATGTCTTGAGAATGGTTATAGTTGATTTGAATTTTGTTGCAATGCCTATGGACATGTTCTATGATATTAGGTATATTATTGCCTGTGCGTATTGAACAAAGACATGCCTCTCTGTCTCTTTGTTTCTTGCACACACACACACACACACACACACACACACACACACACACACACACACACATATATATATATATATATATGTATATATATATATTCAATTATAACAAACAAATATTCAATTATAAAACAAACAATATTTAATTATAAACAAAAGCTTGCTCTTATGTCTCAGATTGAAGAAATAGGGGGGAGATAGCATACATAAATGCAGTGGTATATATATATATATATATATATATATATATATATATATATATATAAAATATAAACAGGCAAAGTACACAAAAATCCAAACAAACAAGATTAGAATATCCCAAATTTTCGGCTTTATTTGCCTTCGTCAGGGGGTACAGACTGTGACAGTAAAAAGCTCTCATTCTCACCCTCAGATCCTGAACACGAATCACGAATGTATGCAGCAGAGAAAGGGCACCTTAATTAAAATGTTTTAACTTTAAAATAAAACGTTGAGTATAAACATTTCATCAAAAGGAAACATAAAATTAGGATGGGAGTGCAGGGTGAGGGGGCCAAAGGGTGCGGATTGACAATAGGTCGACCATAATTTTGATTACCACCACAGACCACGACCGTGACATATGCAACGTGAGAGAGAGAGAGAGAGAGAGAGAGAGAGAGAGAGAGAGAGAGAGAGAGAGAGAGAGAGAGAGAGAGAGAGAGAGGGAGAGCGTGCAGGGGGGGGGGGGGGATTCCACGTTCGGAGAAGCAGCAAAAGAAAAACTTCCGCCAGGTGCCTGTTTCATGGGGGATGAAGAAAAGGAACCACGCACGAGAACCATTGTTGTTCTGAGCTCATGCCAATGTGTACATGCTCAAAACACCCAAACGCACGAGCGCCTGTGTAGAACACACACACACACACACACACACACACACACACACAGGACGGGGCAATGGCGCGAATATTGTTGTTAAAGGGAGGAGGGAGTGGAAAGGGGGAAGTGGGGGGGGGGGGGAGAGGGGGGTTTGAAGGATACTACAGCTCTAGAAAAAGCACAGCGTCGGCCAAGATGCTCCATCCTGCAGTATAAACGAAAGCAACATACCCAACGCACTCCTGTCATAATCACTCACAATCCAGCTTACCCACCCACCTCTACGTCAATGGCTACAGGAACTTCACCCCCTTCTACAATCCAGTCCTAGACTCCAAAAGGCCATTCCAGACCTCTCTATTTTGGGGGAAAGAAACAGCAAGTCCTTAGAAAATTTTCTCATGCCTTCTGCACTTCCCACGCATCAGTTGGATTCTTCACCACCCGGGTGCTTTCCGTGTGTAGAAAATGTGTGATCTGCCAAGAACACTTAGTAGAAACAGCCAACTTCAAAAGTACAGTAACAGGAGAATCGTTCACCATCCGACACCACATGGACTGTTTAACCAGCTGCATAATCTATTTACTGCTTTGCAGCAAATGCCTACACAGCCAGTATGTTGGGGAAATTAAAAACTCATTAAAGACCCGTTTTTACCAACACAGATTGAACATCAAAAAGAACACTGGAACTCTAGTAACCAGATATTTCCACCAGACTTATCACTCCCTTCATGATCTAAGATGCATAGTACTAGGAAAAGTTTTTTCAGACAACATTGATTACAGACTTCGACGTGAATCATTCTGGTTTAACAAATTACATACTGTTTACCCGAAGGGTCTCAACATGGTCACCTAGACTCTTCCCCATGCCCTTCCTTCTCCCCAAATTCCTTTTCCAAAAGCACCCCCACCCCCACCTTTCATCTCCCTTCGCCCCTGCCCCCTCCCTATATTCATCTTCTACTCTCACAGCCACACTCTTCATTCACGCCTTCTTTAAGACCTTCCCCTCTACAGGCTCTTGGCCTTCTCCCTACCAGCTCCTCCTATATGATTCCTTTACGCACATACCTTTTGGCGACAACTCTTGCTGGTCTTCCTTCTAACCCCATCCCCGTTTCCATCACCTTTACAATCTGCCCCCCCCCCCTTTTTTATATTGTCTTACCCGAGACTACACCTCCCCAATCCCTTCTACTCACGCGGGCTTGCGCCTACGCGCACGCGCGCTTGGATATTTGCAGATGGGCATGTATATGCATATATGTGTGATCTGAAGTCTTGTGCCAGCATGCTCCTACAAGCAAGAATCTGCACGTATGTGTGTAGATATGTGTAAATATGTGTGTGCCTGTGTACACGGGCATTTACGCATGAATGTGCGCGTGTGGGCACGCACGTGCAAGCCCTCCTGTGTGACTGTGTGCGTGTATGTGCATATTTATGCATGTGAGTGTATATATCTGCGCATGTGTACGCATGTGCATGTGTGTGTGCGTACGTGCAAGCGCATGCGCACACACTTGTGCGCGCGCGCGCGCGCGCGCGCGCGCGTGTGTGTGTGTGTGTGTGTGTGTGTGTGTGTGTGTGAGAGAGAGAGAGAGAGAGAGAGAGAGAGAGAGAGAGAGAGATTCTTCTTCATCGTTCGCTCAGACAGGAACCACCGATGCGATGATGAAGGCTGCTGTCCGGCGGATGCCCTCCAGAGATCCATAGGGTTTCTCCCTCATCGGTTGGTCAGCAGGTCAGGCCTCTGCTCTCAGGTTATGGTATGTTGGACAGTCCTGTAGGAAGTGTTCTACTGTCATCGGGACTGTACCGCAGGGGCACACTGCGGAACCTTGTGAACATGTGATGTGTGTAGCCTGGAGTGGCCCGTCCTCAGCCTCACAATGTTTACTTGGTCTGGTCTGGATAGGAGTCTGTCCGGTTGTAATCTGGATGTAGCTGAAGCAATCTTTTCCTCTGCTTCTCCTTGATGATCGTCTTGGCCTCTTCATAGGAGATTTCCTGTTCCTCTAGTGGCTGCTGTCCTCCTTCCTTTGCCAGTCGGTCTGCTTCCTCATTGCCTGCTATGTTGCAGTGTGAGGGTATCCACTGAATGATGGTTAGTTCAGTGGCCTGCTGCAGTCTGGCAAGGGCAGAGACAAGGGGGTTGAGGTCCTTGTACTTTGCGTTCTGTACAGCCTGCAGTATTGACAGTGTATCAGAGAAGATGACGACTTTGGGATGTATGGCCTCCAGAGAGAGAGAGAGAGAGAGAGAGAGAGAGAGAGAGAGAGAGAGAGAGAGAGAGAGAGTGCGTGCACGTGTGTGTGCACGTGTGTGTGCGGGCGGGCGCACGCGCGTGTGTGTCTGTGTGTAATTGCATGCGCCTTTGATTATTTTGGGAAATGAGTGGTCAGACGATGACATAGTAACAAGAATAATAACATGAAGTTTAGCAACAACAACAACAACTCTCTCTCTCTCTCTCTCTCTCTCTCTCTCTCTCTCTCTCTCTCTCTCTCTCTCTCTGACTCTGACGCGTACGCACTCACATCTATATTGACACTTGACATACCTGTATCAACCAGCCGATGCACATCCACCAGGGTACACACGTCTACAGTATACACTGGAGTCCATGAGAGATATAGGCTTATATCAGTTGATGCGTGTTTAATCGTTCATGTCTGTTTTAGGAAAGGCCCAGCATGAGTCTGCCCCAATCTCTGAGACTCTTCGCAGAGCTGGCCTTGAGTTACTCTAACATTTTTGTTGGTTTTGCGATGTTTCTTGCTTTTTGTTCAAGATTGTATGTGCGGCCACGTCCACTCTTGACGTTCAAAATGAAAGATGGTCTATGCTATAATGGTTTGCACTTGTTTGTTGAGGTGATTCTTTAGACTTCTTATCACATCAGATCGGCCAAGCTGTAATCCTGATCTTATTGTTTCCTCACCTGCCTGTGTGTCTACTCTCTCATTGACTGTAACACCTGCGTGCCCATGGTATACATTCATATGAGTCTCTTCAATGGAAGGTTGCGCAACACTTCATGCCAAGCAGACCTTCCCATTCCACTCTCCATTTTTCAAAGTAGGTACATGGAGTCAGTCAGAATTGTGGCTTGTTGAGTTTTAAACAAGTCTGTAAATAATAGCCAGTGGAGTGCTTGAATCACTGCTTGTTAGACATTTAAACTTAAATTATTAAACTGTATGCACCATTGTCCTCCTGAATAGTTCGGTCAGTTTGCGTCACAGTCTATCCCCAGCCTGACGTATCTTTGGTGACGAAACTGTCAGTGCATATAAGAATATGTAATTTTGTGCCAAGGTTTTTCTACCTGCATCTGTTTTTCTGCATTGGTTTTGCCTTATGACCATTCTTGACAGTGTCTTTTAAGTCTGGAGCGATGGACATTTTTGTTGGGGTGTTTGGAATGATCCTGATCCTTTTCCCACTCGTTCGTTTTTTTTGAGTTCTGCTAACTGGCACGCAAACTGTATATTGTTTTCTGCCTGTCCCATCCACGATTTTTCTTGTTTCCTTGACTGCCACGTGTAGTGGGTTTTGGAAATGTTCAAGCGCTCTGAAATATGCCTTCACTTGTTCTAGCTTGTGTCTGAACTGCATTGAAGGAAGGGCAAGCAGCAGGTATCGCATAGTTTTAACTGGTGTATCCTTCATGGTTCCCAAGATCAATCTCGTTGCTGTAATTTGATTTCTTTTCTAATTTAAGAAGATTGCCCTTGGACAGTGTTGTAAACCCTAATCCATAATCAATGACGCTGAATATATAGAAATGGCGCTGGTCCGTACCTTCAGCTGCCATTGCTTTCATGACAGACAGCATTTAAGAACAACGTCTTCAATATGTTTTCTAAAGGTCTGCATTCTGTCAAAGCCTGCTGCTGAAATGCTCTCGTTCTGTCTTGAGCATCCTTTGATGTTTTGTTGATCAGACAGTCATCTGCTAGTGTCAGCACTCGAGCAATCCCGTTTCTTTTGAGGTCTTCAAGGGCTTTTGTGTAAACATGTATGAAATAGGGGAGACAGGAGAATCCTGTAGGGAGTTTATGAGGTCAGACGTCCAGTCTCCAAATCGTAGGATGACAGTTCCCTTCTGAAGTGTTGCTGCTATCCATCGAGTAGTGTCCTGCTGACTTCACAATCAAGGAGTAATTCCACAAACAGTAAGAACTGGACCTTGTTATATACATCTTCCAGGTCTATTGCAATCGTCGGCTTTTTTTCTTTCTCTCTTTGGAATCCTTCGAATACTTCATCCAGTCCAGGTGCTGTTACTTCTTAGTCAATGCCAGTCTGAGCTAAATGTTGATTTAATTTGGTCGAAGTGTTTCTGCACTTATGCCTGCTGTGAAGTTGGTCCAATGCGTGCAAAGTCGATGACACTGTTAGTGTCCCACCATGCACACTATATGTATTGGAGATGATGTTATCAGTGCACTGAGAAGTACTTCATCCAGCATCTCTTTCAGCGCATTTCCTTGAAGATTGGTATGATGCTGATCCCATATGACACTCAAAGCTCCACAGATGTTGAAGCTGCCACCTGTAGAACAGACACAATCTGTGTATTTTTTTTCAGTATCTGTCTGATTGGACAATTTCAGTCATGGGTCAAGAGCTCTTTCTGTCCCGTTCATCAGTAGTAGAAAGAAACTTTAGGATCTGTACAAAAAAGAAGACAACCCCCAAACAAAAAAAGAAAACACTGATCTTAGAGAAAGCTTTTCCTACTATTCCAACAGACTGAGGGTGGCGAGGGTGGGGTGGGGGTGGAGGGTGGTTGTCACACTGTGCACAAATGCATGCACGCACTCAGCTCAGCTTTCACTCTGTGGACACGCAGTCACTCCAAACAACCAGAAGGTGCACTACACTAACTCTTCTTCTCCTCCTCTCAGGGAAATAATGTACTAAACGATAATCAACTTTTCCAGCATATACAACAGGTTTGCTTTCCAAGAATTATCTTCCATTCAGCCTCTCCAGTGGAGGTACACAAACATTTCACAGATCCACTAGCTGGGACCAAATTTCATCTCATTTTACATAGCAATTTACAAGTACATCTTTTACCAGTTTTTCTCCTCAATGGAGAAACAGTTTATACACTTTCCAAAGAAGATTCAAAGATGGCATAAAATACAGGAACAATAACTGCGTTCCGACCCAGGAGGACAATCAAAAATCAGTGGGTCAACATGACAAATGCTTTCAAAGTTCTCTCACGACTGCCGCAGTCGTTGTCCTCTTCTACTACGTTCTCCAACTCTGGAGACAATTAGGTGCTGCCACAGCACTGGAGCCCAAATACTTGTTGTGCGACCGCCACAGTCGCCTATCCAATTACTGGTGCTGCCACAGCACCGGGAAGGGCTGAAATACGAATAAAGTCCGTGTAAGTAATCTATTTCAAAATCTGAATAATGATAAATCATTTTCCTTTATTTTTCCTTTTCTTTACTCTCTCTCTTTTCTCTCCCCATCTGTCTGTACCTCACCTGGTAATGGTAGATTGCAGATTAATCTCGTTCTGCGGTTCCAAACAACCTGTCTGGTCAGTGTCCCCAAGCCATCTCCTTCCTATACCTTATTTTTCCTTCCTGTGCTCTTCCTGAGTACATATTCAGTGAGTACCCATCTAACTCTACGCATTATCAGCCCTTGGTTACTTGACCAACGGACAACGTCCGTCCATTTTCCTGAGTGATTCAACCAATAATCACCCTACGTCTATTTTACGGAGCGATTTTCGTAGCCACCAGCGACACCAATCACACTGATCAGGCCACGTAAATTGTCCTTTCTTTTACCTTTCCTTTTCCCGACTTAGGGAAATGCTTTATATCACATAAGGGCGTACGCCACATGACAGTGGTGGTGTCTGAATTTAGTTTACATGCTCCGAAATACGTTCCTAACCCAGGCAGACAACCCCAACTGAGACTCTTGAGAACAAGAACATTCTGTTTCCAAACAAATGAAAATATACTTGCCTCAGTGTTCATGATTTTGTTGTAATTGATGGTGATGATGATAATCACCGTTATCATAATCATCACCATCAATAACAACAAAGTCATATAAATACATCGTACAAAATAGCAGATATTATCAGAATGTTATCTGTTAACATCTCTTAGAATTGTACATCTATTCCCCACTAAAACAAACATTCACATTTGTTTTACATGCATATGCTTTGATTTTCATTGTATGGATTAACTTCCAGATGCCTTTTGTATTTTTTGCCAGATATTTTTGTTCCGTTATGTAAAAACACCTTACAAATGGAAAATTCTGCCAAATTCAATCAAGTGATTCATCTTGTCATAGTGATTCACAAAAAAAGTCATTGAGAAAATGTAATGGATAACAATTTCAAAGCTGAAAAGATATTCCAGGCTATGTTTTATTAGTCAATTCAGTGTGAGAGTCTAGCCATTTGAGAAGTTTTCTCTTCTTCACTTTTCCTCCTTTTTTCAGATAAAGTATTGAACGTGTACATGAAAGGATTCAAAGCAGAGTTTAAAGGTAAGACAAATATGGCCAGAGCCACATTGACCTCTCCAGGAATGGGAGTATCAGCCAGGGCCAGCATTCACACAGTCCAATGGGAAACCAGCACATGAAATCTGTTACTGCATGGAGATCAGCCGCCGAGCTATTGTCACATCTCGTGACACTTTAGTGGACTTGACGTTCAGTGTATTGTCCTTTACTGTCCAAAAGATGCAAGCCTGACCGGCAGAAATAAACACAAATAAAACGAAATTAACCACAATTAAAACAATAAAGGAATATGTTTTCCCCTGGAAATCTGTTCTTGTAACTGGTAAAGGTATGCAGATACCTGTCTGGCTGTAAATTCCCAGTGCAAAGTCACTGGAAGCAAAGGCACCAAGGCCAACAGCCACCCAGTGAACCAAGTCAACAAACTAACCACTGCTGCTGATGTTCTGTCAAATCTCATTGTGCTGAAAGGAAAACGGAGAACAAGAAAGCGATCGAGTGTAATGAGCCAGATGATAAAAGCTGATACCTCACTTGACAGTAGAGACAAAAACCCGGCTGTTTTACAGGTTACACTGTTTTTCCATGTGTCATCATGGTACATATATTGTCCTCGGTACCTTTCATCAGCTATTCCAATAATTGTAATGTAGACCCCCATCAGAAAGTCAGCTATGGTGAGGTTGGTGACAAACACACTGAGCCAGTTGATAATGTCATGTTCTTTTGCAAACAAACGTACACAACAGCAGAAAACGTTACCAATTACAGACAAGACAGCAATTAGCCAGAGGAACACTCTGTATGTCCATGACTGTAATAAATCCTCACAAGAGGAAATTTCATCATGTGGGGCAATGCAAGATAAATCCATAAAGTTGTATGAGATTATTTGCTTGCAACACAATTTGTAGTTTTCTGTAGCTATAAAGCGCATTGCAGAAAGAGTTTTCATGATATTGTGTGGAAATATTTTCACAGGGCTACCAACCATGTAGAGCTCAGTTAACTGTGACGTGAACATGGACTGAGCAGAACTAATTGTATGAATGGAAGTGAAGCTCAAATTCAGTTTTGCTATTCCTGGAAACAGTGAAAGAATCGTGAGGTCGAAGACGGTCAGGCCTGTGAAGGACAGATCCAGCACAGTCAATGCACTTGGCTGGTTGACAGATGAAAGATCAAACTGGATATAGGTCAGAGGATTGTTGCACAGGGAAAGGACTTGCAGATTTTCTAAACCAAGAAAGGAAGTCAGGCTGACGTGCTGCAACTTATTATAACTGAGATCAAGGAGCTTCAAATTCATTAGTTTCACATTGTGCATGTAGTGTATAGAACTATGTGATAAAATCACACCAGTAAGCATGGGATTGTTAGACACACTTGACAGTGACATGTTAGCACCTGCAGCATCCAAGTAACGAAGTTGGGAAAGGAAGCTGTAGAAAACGGTTGCGGACACAAAAATGTGTGACCTTGACACAGACAGTTCAAAGGACATGTGATGTCACATACCAGTTCATCGTCGTTTCATAGGGCAGTGAGACCAGTCATCATATGTGATCGTGGTGTACACATATTGCTGAAAGTCTGCATTTGAAGAAGAGCCTGGACATTCATTTTTCACATAATTGTTCGTCCTGATGGTCAGTGCAGTCATACATTCCATTGCATCGTGTGTAGACAGGCAGGCAGTCATTTACGTCTCCAGGACATCGGAAGTGAGTGTCAGGACAGGACTCATTGGAGTTCATTGGGGTGGAGATGAAGCTTCTGATCTCATCAAAATTAACCAGAACAGGAGATGGGACAAAATGTTTACGTCCGTCGTTTGTTTTCTTAAATACCAAACAATTTTGCTCATCTGATTTGTCCTGACAGTGGATCAAGTAATCACAGACATGTTCTACAGACAAACACTGCCCAGTTGCACACCTGAACATGTTGGCACATGGGGGATGTTTGCAGAAGGACTCATCGCTCTCATCAAAACAATCATTTATGAAGTCACACATCAGAGTATATGAGAAGGCCAATAACTGATCATTACATATAAATGTTGGGATTATCGAGACTTGATGCTCATCTTCAACTTTTTCAGTATATGATAACTGATCTGAAAAAGCACAAGGAGACGTAGATTGCTGATCACACGTGTTATACTGGTTAGAACCACAGAGAAAAAATGTGTGTGTCACATGACCATCACGGCACTCTGTCTGTCATAAATTGCCATCCCGTGGGAAACGTTAAGTCTGTGAACGTCAGATGAATCGTCTTTGCTTTGTAAACAGCTTTCTCTGTATTGTTTTCTGTGAACTGACAGATGATTGCTGCACCATGAAACGGTTCATGTACACAAGAGAGCCATTCTATTGAAATAATTTCATTTCTATCATCCAGTTGATAGAATAGTGCCCTTGAGCATCTTTTTGAAGTGAAACTGAGGGAAGCATGATGATTGAAAGAATGGTGTAGAGCTATTTTGTCTAAGGTGATAACGCTTGACACATACATATTTGGCAATGACATATCTTCAATATATAAACCGGGAAGAAAGAATGTTAGACAGCCGGCACGCACATTTTTTTTTCTTCATAACTGCGGTCACTGAGTCTATGACACATAGTGGCAGACCGAGCTTACCTCCCAGTGAATTACAGTGGTTATTGGCCCTCAGGTTCATGTCTGTCTTGTCACGGACCACTCCACGCAGATCCTCAACAAGCAAGAAGCAGCTGTTACACATTGCTATCCTTCCCTGGCATTCAGACTGCTGCTGTAGGGACAGGAACCTGTTTCATCCCGCCCATCCTCACACTCTGTCTTCAGGTTACAGGCCATGTGGTGACGAAAGCTGGCGTAATCTTTTACAGAACAGTTCCACAGAGCGTTAGATAACAGTACAGGCTTCTTATCATCAGGAAAGAATGAAATGAAAAGTTTGAAGCAGCCTGTATGGCGGCAAGTACTGCAAGACACTGAAACAGAGATTTTTGTGGTGTTGTACTGCTGCTGCGCAAAGTCTGAGTGATCATCATGCATTCTGTTCAAAAGACGTATTCCATTTTCTGTGTAATGACCATCAGGATGTCTCTTGCCCTTGAAATAACCAGTAAGAATAACGTGATTCCTATATCCTACAGTCTGCCTGAACGAGGTCATGATCACATTTTTAGCTGGAACATTTACACTCATTTGCATAGGACAACGATTCACATCACTTTTATTTGTACTTCTTGTAGTAATGTATCCAGATGAAGGCGAGGTCATCACGAGAACAGGAGACTGTGCTTGTTATGATAAATGACGATCGATTGTGACTAATGGAACATAATAATTATCAGAAACAGGTTGCTGTGCTGTTTATGATAAATGACGATCGATTGTGATTATTTGATGGAAACATAATAATTATGGCAAGAACAGGTTGCTGTGCTTGTTATGATAAATGACGATCGATTGTGATTATTTGATGGAAACATAATAATTATGGGCTCTTATTAATTAAAGAACAGCAAAGCATAAATGGTCAACAATGAAATGTTAACATGTAATCATTGTCCCATAGATAACAGGTCGTATGTAAACATTTGGGAGGTCATGGATCTTGAAAGATCTGTATTTAATCATATTTAACACGCTGCTGTCATAAATTTCAGTACGTCCTCCTTTGCGCTCTGTGTCAGAAGGATGCCCAAAGCAGGTATGCTGAGTGCACCTAATACTCAGTGGATAAAATTTTTCTTGTCAAATTCATGTACTGTCTTGTGGCATGGCATTCATATGCCTTAATTGCCACAAAAACATGTAGTAACTTGGTCTGAAGCAAATGTTCTTAATGTCTGGCTATTTCAGTCGGGGTTTAATGTCTATCCTTGTTGTTGTGGAAAATGTTGCGATATTGCTTAGGGTCTTTGCTGATGTGAACATCAGGTCTGGCTTACAATCTGCGTCTTTGCAAATCGGACGTGCAATTGCATTCATGCAGCAATTAAACACTGCATTTCCTTGGGGACTGAGAAAGGTTTGCTCCTCTCCAACGTGATTGATAACATGGAATGCAGTCTGTACATTAATCACAATCGACGTATTTAGATTTCAAATGCACAATAGTAATGGCAATACAAATAAAAAAAACCTTCATAGCATTTTCTTCAACGTCAAACATATCGTTGGTATTATCATCTGGCCAGATGTCACACACACACACACACACACACACACACACACACACACACACACACACACACGCACATACACACAGAGATGCGCGCGCATGCACTCAAACACACACACACACACACACACACACACACATACACGCGCGCGCGCGTGCGCGCACACACACATGTAAGCACATACGCACACACGTAACAGGCGGCAGGTCATGTAGCCAAAGACATCATTTGCCATAGAAGTTGGCATGTGTTGCTGGCAATGAAAGTATGCCTAGCGAGATTGTATGCTGCAGTATCCTCTCATAAATCCATTCAGACGTTCGTGATTCATCACCATAGCTACCCTCTGTCCTGGCCAGCAGTATATTGTTGTTAGTGTTACACAATCTTTTATTGTTTTAAATCTTGGAGTCGACCTCCCCCAATCCCAAGCCTTTCATACAGTACCGAGGAGATGAATGGCTGTTGGGTTAAACAGTCTCGAATCATATGCAGTCTGGTCCTAGGGCGACCCCAGGCTGATGGACTTCATATGTGCAGGCGTTCCCTACATATATGGTCATCCATTGCCCTTCCCTGATACGAAGCTCTGTCAGGGCGATCGCTTATGACCCCTCAACACTAAGAAATACCTTTTTATGGGTCCTCAAAATACTTTGTCTCGCTTGCACCTTGGGGATCTTCTGGTGCAGGCTTTGTGACTTAAAACTGGATCCCCACAAAACAATAGTCGGCGTAGTAAAAGAGGTGGGAGAAGAAGAAAGATAGGAAGAAATATAACAAAAGCTGAAAGACTATCCAAGAAATATTTCAGGATTTGTACCTGGAACTGCTGCAGTGCCAGAAAGAGGATCTGAACAACTGAAAAACTAGCATATGACTTTGATGTTCTGTGTCTACAAGAAATTAGATTTTCTACCCACAGACCATTACAACTGGATGAATTCATAATACTTCAAAAGCATGATGGACGAGGACTAGCTATAATAATAATAAAAAAAAAGACTTGAAAAACAAACTGTCCAGGATAGACTTGGAAAAATGGAGTAGCAGCACACGTGAGCTAATGGGTGTGAGGCTAGAAAGACCGGATGGTAATCAGAAAAGCCTTGTAGTCATCAATGCATATATACATCCAGGTACGCACACATCAAAAACGGATTGGACCTTTCTGGAGGAAATAGAACATGACTTTGGAGACTCTGTCATACTATGTGGAGATCTTAATGCACGCTCAAAACTGTGGGATCAACATGGTACCTGTCCTCAAAGAATTGCACTGGAAGCGATGTTGGATGAAGTACTTCTTAGTGCACTGACATCATCATCCCCAAAACATACAGGGAGGCAGGGTGACACTGACAGTGTCATTGACTTTGCACTCACTGGACCAAAATTCACTGCAGGTATGAGTGCGGAAACACTTCTTCATCATGGAAGTGACCATTTCCCTGTTGTGTTCAGTTTACAGTAACCATCAAAAGTTACACAAACAAAACAAAAGGACCCTTTTCAATACAACAACAATGAGGGAATATCACAGGAATGTTAAGGAGTAGAAGATGCAAAAGAAACAATGCTACAACCAAACAAATCGTCCAACCCCTTGGTGGAATATAGACACAAAAACAGCCTGGAAAGAGAAACGCAAGTCTGTAAGAGTTGGCAGAGAGAAAGAAGAAGACTTTGCCCTGATCTAGCTATTAAAACAGACATGAATCAGAAGACTGAACAATTCGGAAGAGTAGCTGAAGAAGCAAAAGATACCAAGTGGCAACAGTTTTGTCTGTCACTTAATTATGACACAATACTGACTCAGTTCTGGCACTTCTCTGATCGCATGGAAGAAAAAAAAAAAAAAAAAAACAACCCCATATATCTTAGACGCTGATGGGATCACAAAACTGAAGACAAATTTAGAGAAAGGGTCGGCTCTACTCAAACGTTTCATAGAACAGAGTGATCAAAGAAATCTGGAGGAAAGGAAGAGATATTTGGCCAAGGTAAACCAACACCTAGCTCAGACTGGCATTGATGATGAAATCACAGCATCTGAACTGGATGACGCAATAGCTCGATGCACTAGGGTAGTGCTCCAGGACCAGACGAAGTACGGTATGCAGATAACAAACAGCTCTCAGAAGAGGAAAGAGCCAAACTCTTCAGTGTCCACTAGGAGAGTTTTGATAGAGGCTATGTCCCAGAAGACTGGACACACAGCTACCTGAAAGATTTACCAATGCCAGGAAAAAGATCATCATCAGCTAAATGGCTACCGCATAATCACTACGCAAAATATAGCATGAAAGCTCATGGAACGAATCATAGCAAGAAAACTCGCAAGAGATCTTGAAAGTCGACAAATCCTCCCATCAAATCAAGGAGGCTACAGAACAGGTAAAAGTACATGGGAAAATGCGGCGGCTTTTGCCGAAGGATTCCAACGAAAAGGAAAAAAAAGGAAAAAAAAAAACGCTAGCCGTTGCAATAGATCTGGAAGATGCATACAACAAAGGTCAGTTCTCACTTCTCATGGAACAGCTCCTTGACTATGGAGTCAGTAAGACACTTACACATGGATAGCAGCAGCACTTCGGGAGCGAACCGTCATTCTACGATTTGGAGATTGGACTTCTGAACTTCATAAACTTTCTATGGGATTACCTCAAGGTTCTCCTCTTTCTCCTGTTCTGTACAATGTCTACACAAAAGGCTTAGCAGACTTCAACAGAAACGGAATTGCTCGAGTGATGACATTTACAGATGACGGCCTGATCTACAAAACATGCAAAGAATGCTGAAGAAAGAACGAAAGCAGTTCAGCAACAATTGAATAACATTGCTCAGTAGTGTCAAGAAACTGGATCATCCATCAACCCTACAAAGGCCCAGACATTAGTCTGCACCCTCAACAACAAGACATCAGGACAAGCACCCTCACCAGTTTCCTTCAGTGGAATACCAGTTTGAATCAACTACAACCTACGCTATTTGGGTGTAGGCTTTGACATAATGCTAACATTTAGAAAGCATTTTGAGAATATTGTTCTTAAATGCAAAAAAGGCTTATCTGCCATGAAAACAATGGCAGCTAAAGGTATTCAACAGCGCCATCTCTACCGACTGTATCACGCACTTGTACTCAGTGTGATAGATTATGGATTAGGGTTTACAACACTGTCCAACAGCAGCCATCTCAAATAAGAAAGAATTGAAAATGAAGCAATGAGATTGATCCTGGGAACCACAAAGGACACACCAGTTCAAACTATGCGATACCTGCTCGACCTTCCTTCAATGCAGACAAGACACAAGCTGGAACAGGTGAAGGCATGTTTCAGAGCCCCTTGAAAATCCCCCAAACCCACTTCATGCGGCGGTCAAGGAAACAAAAGGCACTTTGCTAGGACGTGAAAAATCATGGATGGGACAGGCAGAAGACAGTATACAGCTTGTGTGCCAGTTAGCAGAAGTCAAAGAAACCAAGGAATGGGAGAAATATCCAGACCACTTGAAGCACCTCTTCCAAATTGCCATCACTCCTGAACTTGGAAGACATTGTTGAGAATGGCCAGAAGGCAAAACAACGCAGAAATTTAGAGGCTGGTAGAAGACCTATGCACAAAGGATGATATTTCAATATACACTGATGGTTCTGTCACCAAAGGTAAGTCAGGTTGAGGATACACAGTGAAGCAAAATGGCCGAACTATTCAGGACAATGGTGCACACAGTTTAACAACTTCAAGGTAGAAGCAGTGACACAAGCACTCCACTGGCTTACATCCATAAACCAGTTTCAAACTCAACCAGCCGTGATACTGACTGACTCCGTGAACCTACTTCAGAAAGTGAAATATGGAATGGGAAGCCCTGCTTGGAATGAACTAATGCACAGCCTTCCATTGGAGAGATTCATATGGATGAACTGCCCTGGACATGCTGGACTTAAAGAAACGAGAGAGCAGACCCACTGGCTGGCAAGGCAACAATAAGAACTGGATTACTGCTTGGTCGATCTGATGTGATCAGAAATCTGAAGAATCAGTTAAGCAAACAAGAGCAAAGCCACTATACCATAGACCATCTTTCAGATCAGGACATCAAGAGAGGCCACATCAAGAGTGGCCACACCTCCAGACTTAAGGGAAGAGCAAGAAACATCACCAACCAAACAAACATTGGAATGATTTCAAGGCCCATTGCGAAGACTCCTAGAGATTGGGTCAAACTCATACTGGGCCTTTCCAATAACAGACACAAAAGATGAAACACGTGTCAACTGAGATAAGACTTTGAATCTCTCAGGGTCCACAGCGTATACTGTAGACGTGTGTGCTCTGGTGTGTGTTCATCAGCGGGGTCCATGGACATCATGAGTGTGCCAGTGTTGGTGTGTGAGTGTGTGCGGGAGAGAGTGAGTGAGTGAGTGAGTGTGTGTGTGTGTGTGTGTGTGTGTGTGTGTGTGTGTGTGTGTGTGTGTGTGTGTGTGTGTGTGTGTGTGTGTGTGTGTGTGTGTGTGTGTTCATCAGTGTTCATCAGTGTTAATTAGAGAGTCCACAGACGTGTGTGGAAGCGTTTTGTGTGTGTGTGTGTGTGTGAGAGAGTGTGTGAGTGTGTGTGTGTGTGTGTGTGTGTGTGTGTGTGTGTGTGTGTGTGTGTGTGTGTGTGTGTGCGTGCATGTGTTTGTGTGTGTGCATGCGTGCGCGCGCGTATATATATATATATATATATATATATATATATATATATATATATATATATGTGTGTGTGTGTGTGTGTGTGTGTGTGTGTGTGTGTGTGTGTGTGTACGTGCGCATGGGATGTGTGTTTGAGGGGGAGGAGTTGTTCTTATTGTTATGTGTATATGTGTGTGTGCGCCAGAGAGTGCGAGTGCACTTATATGCTGTAATCGATGGTCTTGTTCTTGTTCCCAAGTCATTTTCTGAACATTCACCATTCACCCACGAAGTCACACACACACACACACACACACACACACACACACACACACACACACACACACATACACACACACGCGCGCGCGCACGCACACACACATACACGCGTGCGCACACTCACTCACACACACACACACACACACACACACACACACACACACACACACACATGAACGTGTGTGCGTACATTCGCTTGCTCTTACCCACATACATATACACATGTGTTCATGTGCACGTCCCCACTGACACACGCGCGCTCATACACTCATACACATAAGCGCACAAATGCACACACACACGCACATGCGCACACGCCCACATCCAAAACACACACACATGCACACAGATATGTACACATATTGCTATTATGCTATCATCCGTCATCCATGCGCACGACATGGCCGAGCCAGCACATACGTCTCTGTTTCAGCAGCGTGTACATGCCATTAGTAACGGCTATAACGGTAAACTAAAACGTCGGGCATAGTCCGTCGCCCATAAAGAAGAGACTTACAAATTTTCAGAAAGATTGGGCAAGTACTTTCCGAGATATTCCATAAAGAAGAAAAACAATTATGAGCAGTTATAGCTGTTTAGTAATGACTATAACAGTAAACTAAAACATCGGGTATCATCTTTCTGAGCTATCCCATAGAGAAGAAAAACCGTTTTGGACCGTTATAGCCGTTAGAAACGGCTATAGCGGTAAACTAAAACATCACCTGCTAATTTTCAGAAAGATCGGTCAAGTACTTTCTGAGATATTCCATAAAGAAGAAAACCGTTACAGGCCGTTGCAGCCGTTAGTAACGACTATAATGGTAAAATAAAAGATCGGGCATCATCTGTAACCCAAAATAAACACACCTGCTAATTTTAACAAAGATCAGCCAAGTACTTTCTGAGATATTCCATGAAGAAGAAAAACCGTTACAGGCCGTTACAGCCGTTAGTAACGGCTGTACCGGTAAACTAAAATATCGGGCATTATTCGTGACCCATAATGAACATGCCTGCTAAGTATCAAAAAGATTCCATGAAGAAGAAAAACCGTTATGGGCGGTTACAGTCGTTAGTAACGGCTATAATGGGGTA